>JAGFMF010011641.1:4208218-4267338 GCA_019455555.1 Galemys pyrenaicus | reverse complement strand
TGACACGTGCATGCTATGTCTAGTGATGCGTGCATGCTAATTCCTAGTGATACGTGCATGCTAATGTCTAGTGACACGTGCATGCTATGTCTAGTGATGCGTGCATGCTAATTCCTAGTGATACGTGCGTGCTAATGTCTAGTGGTACATGCATGCTAATGTCTAGTGATGCGTGCATGCTAATTCCTAGTGATACGTGCATGCTAATGTCTAATGACACGTGCATGCTAATGTCTAGTGACACTTGCATGTTGTAGCAAGAGCCGTAACCATCAGGGTGGGGGTTCCCCAGACTGTCCTTGCACTCCCTCCACATGGCTCGGGCTCTTCCCTGAGCTGCGAGGTGTCAAGTCATCACTTGGCTTCGCTCTACAGAGGCCCCTGGAGACCAGAGGCCAAGACCAGCACCAGGTCTGCTCACACTCGGTAGCTCCCAGGACATTGACTGTTCAGAGCCTGGCCTGGGAATGAGCTGTCGGCGGGATCCCCCAAGGCAGCGACGTCACTGGTCCCCATCTCCACCCTCTGGACTGCAGCAGGGCGCCTCGTGGCTCCAGAGCGACGCCGGCCAGCCAGAGCAGGGAAGAGCACTGAGCTCCTGGCCCCGCAGACTCTGCTGTGTCCAGGGAAGCAAGGACCAAAGAGACACAGGACAGGATGGCCCCTCCTGCTGCAGTAAAATACCAGCTCCAGCCCTGCAGGAGTGCGGGGACCACTGGCGGGGGAAGTGTCCACTCTTCCCCTGGCAGGGCTGTGTGCGGGGCCGGGGCAGATAGGCCTTTCTCCGAAAAACAAAAACTTAGCCCCTTACGGAGAATGAAATTCTGGTTAAAAGTATCAGGCACAGTAAATGTTCAACATATGACTATTTCCTTCTTCTCCAAATAACTAGAAATTAGACTAAGAGGGGCCAGTTGTCTTTGGGATTAAATTAAGGGCTGCCAGAGCATTTTCCAATCCAGCCCCTGGACTGTGGCCGCATCTGCCTCTGGCGGAGCTGTATTCGTTCCAGCTGTGCAGGGTGGCTGAGCTGCGCACAGTGGCTGGGCCGCAGGGGCCTCGAGGCTGCGAGAAGCAGGAAGAAACCCTGGCCCGACATGCGCCTTGCAGGGCAGCTCGGCCACGTGGTGCCCAAGCTCTGCTTTCTCTGCTGTGTGTTCTGAGGCAGGTTGCCGAACCTCTCTGTTCTCATTGTGAAGTGGAGGCAGTCAGACGCACCTCACGGACTTAGAGAGCATTCACGAGTTCGTCCACGTGTGGTGTCTACACAGCATTGGGATCTACCGAGTATTCCTAGAGGTGCCCTGTCCCTGCCAGGCCGGCTCCCTCTAGAGGAGGGACAGAGCGAACGGCGCGGAGAGACGCCTGCTGTCGGCCTTAGGAGGGAGCAGTGAGCATCGGGCTGGTTCTGCCAAGCCCGCGCCCTGCCCTGCTCAGCCCCGAACACCGAACACCGGCACAGCCTTCTGCTCGCCAGTCCTGCATTTCCTCACGTGTAAAGTGGGCTGAGAGGGTCCCCCAGTACCCCTGTTAGGAGTAGCATGTGACATCACGCACAGAGCAGGCTCTCGGAGCGGGGCTGGGACAGGGACGTCCTGCGGAGGTGGTGGTGGGGGGGCGGTGGAGATGGGGGTGTCTGGGTGCGGTGAGGAACACAGAGTCGTGACAACAGAGGGGAGCGGAGGGGGGCGACCCAGGGTTCACTGATCTCCCCCGTCAGGTGTCCCGAGAGGTGGCCCAAGGCTGGTGCGAAGAGAAAGACATCCCCTACTTCGAAGTCAGCGCCAAGAACGACATCAACGTGGTGCAAGCCTTTGAGATGCTGGCCGGCCAGGCCCTGTCCAGGGTGAGTGCCATGGCGCCTGCGGGCTGCCCCCGAGGCAGGGGACTTGGGGGTTCCCAAATAAGGGCAGACTGGGCGCAGACAGGGGTGCGAGGGGGACGGGGTTTCTCCTCATCTCAATCAGCTGCTAAGCAGGTGCAGCCGAAACCCACTCTGCAGCCACGGGACATGGGGGAGGCACCCTCAGGGAAGGTGGTCCCGGCCCCCTGCCCACTGCCATTTGTGGAGGTTCTGAAAACACAGCCCCGTACCTCGCCCTGGGGTTCCCACTTAGGACGGTCTGAGAAGGAAGAAGCTGGCGCGCTGGCAGGGGCGTGGGGAGACCCCTGCCTCCCTGCCCAGCCTCCAGCCCTCCCACCTTTGGGAAGGAGGAGCCCCAGAGGCCTCTGGGTGCAGGGTCGAGGCCAAGACTGCAGCTCCTCCCCAGGGAAGCCCCGGGAGGCCTGTGTGGCTCCCAAGGGCTGGCTCAGCCAACACAGCACAGGGCTCGTTCAGGGGAGCTCTGGGGCCCCAGCCAGACCTCCATGAAGGGGCCACTGCGGACACAGTCTCTGGGCTTTCGCGGTGAGAGGGGACAAGGAAGCGCTAAACAAGAGAACCCCCAAAGCCTGCCTCTCCAGCCGGGCCAGGCTGTGGGGTGGGGCTCCGGGCCCCTGGCCCACCCCAGGCCTGGCAGTGCAGGACAAGGTGAGGCGCTTTGCACCCCTCGGTCTGGGGCAGCGAGCCTCGGGCCAGGACCTTCACCTGCGGCTCGGGCCACCGTCTGAGAGCGAGGCAGGGCCCTGGTCATCAGGGTTTGTGGCTGTGGGAGGACAGCAGGCTGACGGACTGGGCTATTCCAGGTGCCCAGGTGGGAGGGGCACAGGAGGTGGCTGTGGGGGCGTCTTCGGGGAGCGGGCTCCAGCAGAAAGGCAGCGTGAGCTGCCACCACCGCTGCTGAGGCCAGCGTCACCTCGCTGGTCTCCTCTGGAGAATGTAAGGTTTGGGCCCTCATTGGAGGGCAGGAGACCTGAGCCCTGACCCAGGCCTGGGCTGCTCAGGCACCTGGAAGAGGCTGGAGATGAGGGAGGAGGTGAGGGAGGAGGTGAAGGAGGGGATGAGGGAGGATGTGGGGAAGAATGTAAGGGAGGAGATGGGGAAGGAAGTGAGGGAGGAGGTAGAAGAGGAGGTGGGGAAGGAGGTGAGGGAGGAGGTAGGGAAGGAAATGAGGGAGGAGGTAAGGGGGAAGGTGAGGGAGGAGGTGGGGAAGGAGGTGAGGGAGAAGGTAGGGAAGGAAGTGAGGGAGGAGGTGGGGAAGGAGGTGAGGGAGGAGGTGAGGAAGAATATGAGGGAGGAGGTGGGGAAGGAGGTGAGGATGGAGCAGGTGCAGTTTCCAACAGCACAGTGGCGCGAACGGATGCCATGAAGAAGCAGGAGATGTTCTTTGCCTCGCAGCTTTTGAACGCCACCTTCTCTCTCCTTCCGCAGTATCGCAGCGTCTTAGAGAATTACCTCACAGACTCCATCAAGCTCTCGCCAGAAGACCAGCCCCAGAGCAGATGCTGCTAGAACTCCGGACCCCCAAGGATCCCACCCGTCAACCACCACCTGCCCGCGCCCTGCCCGGGTGCCCAGTCTGGGCCACAGCCTCGATCCCCCTGTGTGTTGGACCCCAGTGCAAGGCCAGCACCCGCTCAGGCTGAGAGAAGTGAGGCCACCCCTGGCCCCGGGGGCCAGCTGAACATCACAGCCACGTCCTGGTCTGGGGGGAGCCCAAGCCCCGCTCTGGCTCCAGCTCGCTTGCCACACGCCAGCCCCACAGACTCTGCTCCCAGATGCTCGTCTCTGCAGAGAAGCTGCCATGGCCCCTGTAGACGGGCCGTCCTCGCCCTCAGCACGCACCCCAGAGCCCAAAACGCCCAGACAGGGGTGCATGCCAGCCCCTGCTGCTGGCAGGCCAGGGCGAGGTCTGCCCCCGAGGGCTGGCTCCACCCTGGCCGCACTGGCCGGTCCTGTGACCCCTGCACCCCTCCAAGGACACGCCTGAGGAGAAGCCCCTGGAGAGCCGCCCGTGCTCCCCGTGGTGCTCAGGACACCTGTGGTTCTCAGAGCCTCTGCTGTGCCTCTGGCATGTGTCCAGGGTGTCACATGCCACCAGGCTGGGCTGGAGGACCGGAGCCCCCTGCAATCTCGCTGCTTCGTTGATGTGCAGATTTAGTCCCCCAGCCAGCATCTTCGAACGTCTGCTACGTCCGTCTCGGGTCCAGTGACAATGCAGGCAAGGCCTGCTGTGCTGACCCCGATGCGGGAAAGGCAGGCGCAGGGAGAGGCAGAGATGCAGACAAACGTAAGATAAGGGCTTAAGCAAAGGGAAATAGGGTAATAGGATAGAGAGGGACAGACACTAGGGTGGACGCTGCCCCCAGCCAAGTCATCCAGGAGGGCTTCCCGGAGGAGGTTTGGCCTGGGGGCTGGAAATGAGAAAGAGCTGCCACCTGAGAGCTGTACCAGAGCAGCCCGGGGCGGGAGCCGCGAGAGCCGAGGCCGAGTCCCGAAGGGGAGAACAAGGCCCTAAGGGGAGAACGAGCTTGCGGTGTTCCAGGAACACAGAAAAGACTTCACCTGCGGACACCAAGCTGCTGTCCCAGGTATAAGCAGAGGGACCCGCCCCTGCCGGCTCCTTGCGCCTCTGACATCTGACCACCGGGGGGCGGCAGTGCTCCTCCCGCCAGGCTAGCAGAGCCTGCAAGAGAGTGTTTGCCTCCCAGGACTGAGGCCCAAAGCTAGTTCTGGGCTCTGCGTGCCTCAGGCTTTGGGACAGGTGGGACAGCAGGGCGCCAGCCTCCTCAGCCTGGAGAGAAACACACAGAACTGCAACATCAACGATTCCGGCCAGAACTGTGCACCATGAGAAAAACTAGAGTGAGGGAGCTTCGAGCTCAGCGGTCCTCTGTCCCTGCAGAGCCGCGTCACCGGCTCCATCCCCTGTGGCAGGCAGCGCGGCTAGTGTCCAGCCCGAAGGGGACCGGATGGACGCATCTCGGGGCCACACCCCTGCCCACCACAGAGCTCTCCCAGCTATGCAGGAGGAGGCTTCCCTGAGCCTCGACGGCTGGCATGTGGTGCCCAAGGCACAAAGGGAGGTCAGCAGGCCAGTGTAGGGGCCGCTTCATCCCCCCAACTGCCCATCTGGGGCAGCGAGTGGGACCTGGCAAGGGAGCATGTGGCCTGAGCACCCCTCTATCTGTGTCCTTCACGGGGTGACCTGCGTGGCCCGGAGCTCTTCCAGGGGTCACTCGGGCCGTGGCTCCCACACACGTTGTGTGGGGGTGTCCACGGCGGCTCGCTCCGTGGTGGACGTAAGGCCCACTTCCAAATGCATGCAACAGTTAATAAATGTACCCTGTTTCTACTCCTCCGTGGCATGTAGTTATTACACTTGCAGAGAAAGAAAATGCGCACCTCCGTGGCGCACAACTCCAGGACACTAAAGGGAAACAGCATCAAACACAGCAGGAGTGGCGGCAGATGCGGGCCCAGGGCAAGTGAAAACGCCGGTGCTTGTCCCCAAAGTGCTAGGAATTTCCAGAAAGACGGCAGGTGGCCAAACCAAGCACAGGGTCCGTGTGAGCAGCGGCTGCATGCACGCACCTGTGCCGCCCTCCCCAGGTGCACGCGTGTGCTCAGAACCCTCCAGAATGACGGCGTCCTGGCCGTGCCAGCTGGAGATGAAGATTCTGCCTTTGCAGGATTCCCATGGAGGTTGAGCCCCAGACTGCATCTGGCATCCCCACAGTCAGGAGCCAGGAAGGAATGTGCATGTGGTGGTGGAAAGTGGGGTGCTGAGGGCCCACAGCCCTATCTGTCTGGGGCACGCTGACCAGCCCCTGGAGCAAACCGCCCCTGGCTCCCCAGGCTGCTCCTGAGTCTGGGCCCCCCCCCACCAGGATGCACCCTTGGGGCAGGAATTAGGAGGGAGCAGGAAGGGGGCTGGGAGTCTGGGGCCAGCAGAGCAGCACTTTCTGGGGCCCCTTTTGCCCTGGCCTTGCAGGGCTGTAGGAGAAGACAACCCGGGCTGACAAGGCCTCTCTCGCGCCCTGCTCCAGGGGCAGCTGCCGGCCACAGTGCATCCAGCCCAGGCTCTGGGTGGCACGTGCTCTTGGGGAGGGGGGGGGGGTGGGGGGGGGAGAAATCGGAGCCAGATCTTATCACCCGATGAACCTGCTAGACCCAGCTGGGCCATGCACTGCCCTAGGGGTGGGGAAAATGGCGTTTGCTCCAGCTCGGCAGAGACCCCCCTCCCTGCCCCTTTTATCACTGTCCCAGCACTCAGCAGAGACTGGTGCGGACTTGGGGTACGCAGACTTTGGGCCTACAACTTTGTGACGTGGCTACTTCACAACACAGTGACGGGGTGGTCGGACTTGGACTGGAGAGTCTCACGGCTTTGCTGCGCGAGAGAGCGGCAGCTCAGTCTCGGTGCCACACGCTGTCCTCTGTGGAGGCCTGGATAAGGCTGTGTTCATTTTCCCTCGTGCACAGGACAGTGCCAGAATGATGCACACGAATAAGTAAAAGCTGTCGCTTCCAGAGGGGGTGGCAGCCGGGAATCAGGAACGAAGGCCCGAGCGTGTGTGATTTTGCATTTCTCGCTTTAACCTTTGGTGTGTCTCACGGTCAGGTTTTTGAATCGTTTATTTTATCGAGTTAATAGTTTACCACACTGTGCACATTTTAGGGACGTAAGGTCCCACCTTTTCAAACTGCCACCACCAGGACCCCAAGAATGGGCTACCCAGTCCATGGGCCTCATTCCCCCTTTGCCGCCCCTTCCCCTCCCCGTGGGAGCCCCGATTCTGCGGTCCTATTTCTGGGCTTGCGTCGATTTAGTCTTGCCTGGTCCTTAGTTGTTTTCTTCTGCTTCCGCCTCTGCGTGTGCTCACCCAGTGTTTGTCTTTCTCCCCCTTGTTTTGCTCAGCGTAATCCCCTCAGGCTCCAACACGCTGGTCATTTCCGATCACCGAGCCCAGCGCCCCTGTCCACGGAATGCGCCTCTGGGCCTCCGTCCTCGGGCCCTCGGGGCATCTCCTTAAGTGGTCAGCTGAGCGGTGCTGTGGGGGACGTGGGTGCGCATGTCCCTGAACCGGGGTCTGTGTCTCGGGTGGCTCCGAGGGTCATGTGGAGTTGTCTGAGACGCTCTGAGGAGCAGCCACCCGCTTTCCACGGGGCTCCCGTCCCATCCCCCATGCCAACAGCACCCCCTCTCCCCACGCCCCACTGTGCTGGGAGCCCCTTTCCTGGGCTCAGCGTGACCCCACACGACCCACATGCAGCTCTGGCTCCAAGGCAAACTGGTGCAGCTTCTGAGGGGCTGACTAGAAGCCCCCCCAACAGGCCCTATGATCGGCCCTTGCACCTCAGCACGCAGCCCGGGTTCGCTTCATAGCGCTGTTAGGCTGGAGGGAGGGAGGGAGGGAGGGAGGGAGGGAGGGAGGGAGGGAGGGAGGGAGGCTGGGGACAACCCTTGAGTCCTCCCACAGGGCGCTGGACAAGGGTGGGCCGCTCGAGCTCGGCCCTCACAGCCTGAGGATGCGGGTAGGGGCCGCGCAGGCCTCGCAGTGCAGGCGCGGGGGAGGTGGGAGCCCCAGGGAAGATGTGCCCGGACACTTGGGCAGAGCCCAGAAGCAAAGCGATGTGGCTTGTCTTCACATAGTCATCACACACTCACGTGGCGAAGCAACGTAACTCAACATGCAAACGAGGGAACTGTGAGCCCCAGATTAGCCAGCCTGGACGGGGCGGGTGGGCCGCAGCCAGGCAACACCCCGGCAACTGGCCAGAACTGGGGACACGCGGTACCTCCCACTGGGCCGCGGAACCACAGGCGGTCATCTCCTGGTGACGCTTGCACCACGCATGCTCGTGACCGAGTCCTGTTTTATTCCTCAAATATTAAAATGTCTGAATTTCAGCCACACTGAACACTGGGGCGAGGCAGGGCTGACTTGAATCCTGACTCTCTTTTCCTTTCCCTGCGGCCTGGGGTCTGTCTCCTGACCTCTGTGGGACCTTGGACGTGGCCTGGGCCTCTCAGCGCTCTTGCTGCCTTCTCTGTGCAGACCCTCACCTCCACGGCTTCTAGAACACGTGCATCATTCCTAGCTCATAGCGGAGCCGAGAGCTGGCGATTGCCGCTGGCTCGGGAACGGTTTTGAGCTACTTGTGAACAGAGGCAGGGAGGCTGGGATGTGTCAGATGCGAAGGTGCAAAACGGAGACCGCACGAATGAGAGGACAAGGAAAGAACTCACCTGCCCTCTTCCTCCCGCCACACTCCCTGAACGGCCTCTGGGACGCAGTCATCTGCATCGGGGTCACTTAAAATTGAAAAACCATCTTCACCACAACCTGGAGTTTCTGGAAGTTTCCAACAACCTGGCGTTTCTGGCCCAGGAGGGGAGGTTCTCCTCGCTCAACCCTGACCAAAGGGCCCGTGGGAGACTCGGGTGTCCCCTGGGTCAGGACAGCTGCTCCTGGAGACAGTCGCTGGAGGGGGGAGCCCCAGCAAGGCCACAGAGCAAGTTCTCAATGGTTCTAGGCAGACGGGGTAAAGGAAGAGTCCTGGAGCCCTCGGTGGCTGTTTTAGTCTTTTATTGCGCCATTATCTCAGAGGCGACCAGGTGCATGGCAGGCAGGGGGGTCTGGGGCCAGGAGGCTGGCAGGCCCCCAGCCCCCGCGCACCTCCCTCTCTGGGCTCTCTGGCCTCTCATCTCTGCTCCTACTGCTGCCACTGCTGCTGCTCTGTGTTCTCTTTCCGGCGTCCTGTTCCGCTCTTGTTCTGCTGGCGTCCTCGTGATGCCGCCCTTATACGCCCGTGTCTCAGCCCAGGTGCGCCCACCTGCGCATGCCCACTCAGGCCTGCGTGCGGGACCGCAGGTGTCCACCATCCCACCCATGGCGGGAGGGCGGAAAAGCCTGACATTTTCTCTGACCTACGCCCCCGCAGCCCTGGAGCTGCACCCGAGCCTGTAGGCGTTTCCTGGACCTGCAGTCTCAGTGGCGTCCGTCCCACATACGACAGCCAGGATGAGAGGGAACGAGGTGGGCTTCCAAGCCCTGCGGTAGCAGCTGATATTTTTAGACTTGCTGAGAATCTGCCAGTTTCTGATTTTTTTTTTCTATTTCAGTCTAGATTTAGGAGAGGGAATTAGCTGTCAGTCAAGGACAGAGTACGGCTGTGAAGTCACAGACTCTTGTTCAAGCCTCTATGCGATCTCGAGCCGGGGTCATAAGTGACCTTAGTTTTCTCCTTTCGATGGAGTCACATGACGCTCGCTTACCGCACGGGGCGCTGGAAAGATAAAGTAAAATCCTGCATCTACTAGTGACCTGGAAACGATGCTGTTCTACGAAATGCAGAGAAAGAAACCAGATCTGGAGCAGGACATCCGAACTGACAGTTTGCTTCTGAGTCACCAAGCACGTAGCAGGCGCCGCGCGAGTGCTCTGTGAACTAGCCCACGCGCTCCTCACAGCAACCCCGGAGACCCTCATCAGACGGGTGGGAGCCTGGGTCCTTTGCCCACATCGCATGCCAGTGTGAGGGCCACGCCCGGCCTGCCAAGGGGCTCTTAGCAGCTACACCGCCCCCCCCTTGAGGGGTCTGAAGCCCACCCTGCCACGCTGCCCCTTCCTCCATCCTGCCTCAGTCACGTCTGCTCACCACGTGCCAGGCCCCGTCTGGGACGTGGGGTGGAGCAGAGCTCATGTTCAGTGCGGGAGACGGGCCAGCTTTATCGAGCCGCACCCAGGGGGTCGTACACGGAGGAGAAAGCAGGCATCGGGCTGAGGAAACGCAGAGCCGCAGGGAGGTGGCTGTAGGGTAAACGGAAACGTTCCCAGGCTCTTCCGCCCTCCTGCCATGTCAACGATGGTGTCGATGTCGCTGATGGGCTCCTGCGGTCCTGCACGCATGCCTAAGTGGGCATGCGCAGGTGGGCGCACCTGGGCTGGGCACGGGCGGATGGGGCAGCGTCACGAGGACACCGGCTGGGGAACAGGAGAGAGCATAAGCAGAGACGAGAGGAGCAGAGAAAGCAGAGCCCAGAGAGAGTGAGGTGCGCCGGGGGCCAGGAGGCCTGCCAGCCCCTGGTCCCCCAGCCTCCTGCCTGCCGTGTACCTGGCGCCTCTGGTATAATGATGCAATAAAAGCCTGGAAAAGCCACCGAGGGCCTGGGACGCCTCCTCCAACGGTCTGCTCAGATCATAGATAACCTGCCCGTGCCCTGCTGCCACCACAGAGGCTGATGGGCAGCAGGAACTCACTTCACAGTCTGGAGGGCAGAAGTCTGAGCCGGCTGCGGGGTGCTGGGTGAGGACCCGCTTCTGGGCTGTCGACTCCCGGCCACGCAGTGTCGCCCACTGAGCAGAGGGCAAAGCCGGCTCTGGGGCTCCTCCTGCAGTGCCCCCCCCAGGCGCCACCCGCAGGGCTGTGCACCCCCAGGCGCACCAACTACACCATCACAGGTGAGGGTTCAGCACATGGACCCGGGGTAGACCCAAAGAGCAGGGCGGGGGGTGACTTGGGCCTGCGGTGTCCTCTCCCTGGGCCTCTGTGTGCTCATGGCCCGTGAACACGCCAGCGCCTGCGCTGCGGGGCAGCCAAATAAACCGCTGAGGTGCGGCTGGTCCCCGAGCTGCCAGGTGCGCTCCCGGGGCAGAGGCTGCAGAGCTCCCGGCTGCTTGCACCCATGTGCTCACGCCACGTCTCCGCTCAGCACATCCCCCCGCCTCACCGTCATGCAGTTTGTCAACGACCTGAACGTTAGGGCAGGAACATCCTGGTTCAGAGGAAGTAGAGGCAAAGGTATAATTATTCACATTAATAAGTGATATTTAAGGAGCCTCTCCCTGAGCCAGACACCGCCGGACCCTCTGCACAATGCAGAATTCAAGTTTCACTCGGTCCCCCGGAGGAGCAGACTCAGGCAGGGAGGAACCGCCATGGCCACTGGCCAGGGAGGGGCAGAAGGACAAGAGAAACTGCGTCTCTCTGACTCCAAGCTCCGTGACTTGTCACCACCCCCGGCTGCCACCGGGTGTTATTATCCATAGTTATTCATTCAACAAACACCCACAAGTCCCTCCTGAGCTGTCCGAGTGTTATCAGGTGCTGGAGGCCGGAGGTAGATAAGGCAGGTGAGGGCTCCGCCCACATGCAGGCGGGGTGGAGGAGGGCTGAGGGCTGAGGAGTGGGCACGGAGGAACGGCAGGAGGCCGGGCTGCAGAGACCTCAGAGGAACTGCCCACAGAGGCAGAGCAGTTGAGGGGCAAATGAGTTCGGGGTGTTCTCCAGCCCCGGGGGGTAGGCCCGAGGAGTCCTGAGAAAGGGGACAGAGGCCACGGCAAGGCGAGCTTGGGTGGCTGGGCCCAGCCCGCAGGGCTCGGCAGACTGTGTGAAAGAGCGCGGGGCAGGCCTGCGGACGTGCCTGGGGAGCGGAGCAGATAGCTTGCTGTAACTGTTTACACAGCATCGCTCAGTAATTACCAGTGTTTCCGAAGCTGGTTTAGAAGACAGAAATGGGAAAAAGACGAGGACGGGCAGGGAGGGGCAGGCTGCGAGCAGAAGGTTCGGCCAGCAAGAGACTGCGCGGGCGCGTCCCCTCGGCCTGGCTTCGGCTGCCCGTTCACCCGGTTCACCCGCGCGCTAAGAGCTGGCGGCGCCTGCAGAAGACTAGAGAGTCTTAATAAACCTTCACAGGCTCAGCTGTGAGGGGATCAGGCTCCCGCCCCCTTGTCTGGACGCCCCAGGAGAGGGGTTCTGCTGCTGCTGGAGGAGGCGAGGCCCTGAGAGGCCTGCAAGGTGCTTCTGAGCTTTTCCTTCTCCCCTCTTCTAGATGCAGGATCGTGTCTGCCAAAAAGTGCCTGGAAATGAGGCTCCCGGGCTCTCCCTGGCAGCCTTGACTGCCCGATGGAAGAGGCAGCAGACCCAGTTTACCCGGCTCCACTCCATCGAGCTGTGAGTGGCCCCCACAAAGCCGTGCCGTGGCACAGGAAGGCAAGAAAGCGTCCCACCGTGCGTGGGTCCTTGGCCACCAGATGCTGGAAGGGGAGCCCGCGCTGCTGGGTCCTGGCAGAGACCTCAGATGTCTACACTGCCCTCTCCTCCAATTCCAACAGCTACACTGTCTGATTTTGCCCACCCATCCCCTTCACCAGGCTCCCACTCAGTTCTCTTCGCCCTCCTGGAGAGGGAGCAGACATACATCTGGGGAAGCCAACAAGAAGCAGAGGAAAGAATTCCAAGGAAGAGGAACTCTGAGGAAGCAAAACAATTAAATTTCCAAATTTCTGGGCAATCTGACCCTGCCCAGGCTCCCGCAGCTGCATGGAACCACGCACTTTGGGTAAACCCAGGCGTCCAGCACCAGCGCCTCCCCCGGGGGGGTCTGCCGGCTGCACCAACTCAGCTTGCCACGTGCAGTCTGCCAGGCCCCAACTCCACTCCCTCCGGGGTGGGGTGTCTTGCTGGCTCTTTCCCGCCACAAAGGCATACCTGGAAGGGAGCTATGGCAGCCACAGACCCCCCCCCCTGAGCTAAAGCGCTTAGCACGGCCTCCCTGGTGGCGCAGCAGGTTGAGCGCCACACTGTGAAGCGTCTGAGGCATCACAGTGCGAGTTCGATCCCCAGCCAGGGAGGGACCCACATGGCGCAGCAGACCCCTCCTGCCTCCCTGCTCTGCTCTCCCCTCAGCAGTGTGTTTCCATCAATCTGCCTGTTCCGCTCCCCGCTCTGTCTCTGGGGGAATCCTCTCACCTCCCGTGACTCGACCTGTACCCCAGTTCTTGTGTGCATAAATAAATAAATCTTAAATAAAGAGCTTACCAGCACCCCTCCCCCCAAGACTTCCCATCCTAGTCAAGGACCAGGATATTTAGGTGCAGGGTTCAGGGTTCAGGGATGACAGGGCCTGACTTGGAGCAGGGAGGAGCTGCAGAGAAGAGGCTTGCAGAGTCCTTATGCTAATGACATGCAAATACAGCCGGCTCCCTTTCCTTGGCGCCTGGAGCCAAGAAATGAGTTGTCTGTGTGCAGCCACCGGAAGGAGGCACAGAGAGAGCCAGATAGAAGGGAAGGAGGGCACCTGGCCGACTCCCACCCCCACCCCGAGACTCAGGTGACCCCCAGGCAAAGGACGCCTAGCAGGCCCCAGGCAGCCTGCAGAGAGCTGCAGCTTGGGGCCCGCTCTCAAGGCCGTAGGTGGGGGTGTCTCAGGCTCTGAGCTCTCGGGGCAGGTGCTGTGCCCCTACCCCTTGGGGAGGGCCTCTCGCCACCTCCCTCCTGTTATTATCTCCCACAATTGCTCGTGAATGACACCCCAGCAGCCTACCCAGCACTTGAACCCCTCTGGCCCAGGCGGCTTCCCGGGGATTAGCTCCTTTTGAGAACCACAATAGCCCTCCACATCCTTTGTAGCTCTGTTTGCGCAAATATTGAAGCTCTCTCCCGAAACCCATTAGGGCCGCGGGGACAAAAGGGCTCCCCGGTCTCCCTGACAGACCAGTGCCAGGATGTCCCCACTGCCGCTCCTGCCCTCACCTGCCGCTCCTTCTCCAGTTACCCCCCAGGAGAGAACCCACAATCCCAGCGGGCGTCTCGTGCCAAGGCAGATGTGCCGGGGCCACCGGAGGGGAGAGGGAGCCGGAAGGGCCTGGAGTGGGCCACGGCCACAGCGGCAGGTGCCCAGGGAGCTCCTCTGCCATCAGAAGCGCTGATCTCTCTGCGGGCCTCCCCCACACTCAGCCTGTCCTCAGGGCCTTGTTTTCCTCCCGGCTCTGGTCTCCTCCGGGAGCCACACCTGCCTGCCAGCTGCGGGTGCCCCTGCTCCAGCCGCTGCGTGGTGGCCAGGCCGGCTGGCGTCCGTCCCATTGTTCTCCAGGAACAGGGCAGCTCAGAGGGCTGGAGAAGCGGATGAGTGAGTGAATTCAGCTGTCCCACAGCCTCAGTGTACCGTAGGGGGCGTTGTCACCGGGCCCGGGAGGGAGGGGCCGGGGAGCCTTCGGTGGAGACGCCTCGGTCAGCAGCCCAGAGAGTCGGCACTGGGCAGGTCTCTGATCCGACCGAGTCCTGGGCTCAGAAACCAGCCAAGGAGCAGGCGCGAGCCGTTCCCGGGGTGTGAGGGGCCCTGGCTCAGTGAAGAAGCCACCCCACGAGAGAACAGGGCGGGAGGGCGGCCCTGGTGACCAGGCCCCACGGGCTGCAGATGCTGGGCGGGGAAGGCTCTGGCCCTGCTTTCTGGCCCGAGGCAGGGCCGGGGTCTCTGGGAGTGGGGTCTCGCAGGCAGCTGGCTCTGCTTCACCGCTGCCCCCGCCTGACGTGGTGCCTGGTTAGCCGGGCGGGAAGGCCACGTGCTGGGAAGTCATCCCTCATCGCCCTTTGTCTCAATTTCCTTCTCTGGGAAGCAAGAGCAATAACAAGAGGTACCTCAGAGCGTGGCTAAGAAGCTTAAATGAGACACCTACATGAAATACACAGCCTGTTCCCAGCACGTAACAAACGCTCGGTCAACACAGCCCGTGGGCCTGTCTGTTCCGGCTCTCACCCTCCCTTTGTTCAGGGAAGCACAGAGATCGTCCTCCCGTCCAGAGGGAGAGTCCAGAGAGGTTCCAGAACATACCGGAAGCTTCCAGTGACTCAGGAGAGGGAGCAGGACACAGACCGGGCGCTCCACTTCCTCGTGGGTTTGGACGTGAATCATCCCTCGCAGCCTCAGTGTCAAGCCCGGGCCACCCTGGGAGGCAGTGCCCGGCTGCCCATGTCCCTCTGCTGCCTATGCGGTGCCGGGCTGGACGCCCCCACACGACAGACAGAGGCATGGAGGCTGTGCTGGGAGGCGGCTGGCGAAGGGGAGCCGTTCCCTGACCCCACCTGGTCCCCAGAGAGCCGGAATTGAACTAAGGAGCCCGTGTTGAAAGAGGCTGGCTGCAGGCCCAGCTGTCCAGGGCTGGAGGCAGTGTCCAGGTGACTCTGGCCCTGGCGCCACGGGGACCCCGCAGGGCACCTGCAAGTGGAGCTGGGGTGCCTGGTTCCAAGGCCGGAGCTGCCCCCACCAAGACAGTCAGCTCAGCTTGCCAGCAGGCCTCTGTCCCCAGAAGGGCCTCCTGTGGAAACGTGGTGACCGCTCCAGCCGTGGCCCTGTGGGGGCCGAGGAGGCATTCATTAGGGGAGAGCACCCACTGGGGACGGGTATCTCCACACGAGGAGAATGACCCCCGAAGGGCATCTCAGCTTTCTGAACACCCCAGTCTAACCGCCAGGGTCCGCCGGGCGTGTCCTCCAGAGAGGGCCTGCTCTCCACGAGCGCCCCGTCCGCACAGGAGACCAGCGGGCACTCGCCTCCTCCCGGACCCCTCGATGAGGCAGATCCCCCCTCCCTTCTCCCTTCGTGCCCTTCAACTGTCCTTCAGTCTCTGGTTGTTGGGTCAAGAGGCTAATAAGTAAGCCTCTCCAAGAGCTTGGATGTGATAAGGTCCCCTCGGCCTCTTCTGGAATAAGTAATCCTAAAAATATCTTTCATCACTTCCTTGGCTCTCCTCTTGGCCCATCTCCAAGCCCTTCCTCAGGTTTCCTCCTTGGACGAGCCTGAGCATTCCTGGCCGGTCTGTCGAGGGAGAGAGCCCTTGTGGAGGCTGAGGGCTGAGGGCTGAGGGGGCGGGGTGGGACCAGGAGGTGAGAAAGTAAGTCTTAGCTTCAAGGGCCCCAGCCAGAGGCGCCGCCTTCCCGCCTGCCTGGGTTTCTGGGCTCAGCCCGTCTTATCTTCCTGCCAGCAGCCGGCTCCTTCCTGGCACCCTGTGCCCTCCCGCAGGTGGCTGGTACCTGTGATGACCTCATGCGTCCACCTTCCCATCCCTAAAAAGTCCCCAGGGCATCTGGGAGAAGCAGTTCCGGAACCCAACCTCCCAAACGGGACTCCCGGGGTCCCGGGAGGGCCAGCCACTCCGGTTCACAGGGCTCCCCAGCACAGGCTGCTGGCTGCCCGGGGGCCAAGGGGTGGGCCGAGGTGGGCAGCGCCTGACGCAGGCTGCAGGCAGGTGGGAAGGAGGGGCAGGGTGCCCGACGGGGGACCGGGAACCCCCCTCCCACTGCTCCCAGTTCAGGACCAGAGTGGCGGGGGCCAAGGAAGGAGGGGCAGGAAATCCCCCAGCTGAGAACAGCTCATCCGCCTTCTGTGGTGACAGAGGCTCAGTCTGTCACGGGCCACCCCGCGAGGCCCCGCTGGCCTTCCGGAGGTCCAGCTGCTGGCAGGAGGGCGGGCAGAGCGCGGTCCACCCCTGCCCGAGGCAGTAGCCCCTCTCGACCAGTGAGGCTCCCCGGTGCCCCCCACCCCACTTCCCCCTGTCCCTTGGGAGTCCTCTGCCCCAGGTGGCCCTGCACTTCCCAACACCCCACGCCCCAGCCTGAAGGAGAGCAGTGAGTATGCCCTGGTGCCCCTCCACCCCACCAGTCTTGGGGTCCCCGCCACAGTGCTGCAGTCCTGACCCCTAGATCAAAGGAGGGTCTGGGCGGACTTGCTGCCCCCCATTCCCAGGGCAGTCCAGGGAGTCGGACCCCAAATCCCCACGGCGCCAGCCAGCCCTGCGAGCTGGGCAGCCTCTGCGTCCCGAGCCCCGTGCCTTCGCCTGTGACGTGGGACAATGCTGGCCCAGCCCTGCGTGCCCATGCGCCCCTGTCAAATGCCCCAGGGCTCCCCCCGGGGAACCGCACGGTTTCAGCTTCTCGGGCAGAGGGGATGAGGAAAGCGTCCTCGCCGGGCTCCTTGTGTTGGCTGGACATGGGCTGTCTGCCTCGGCAGCAGGCCCGGGCCCTCGCTCCCAGGCTCCCTGCCCTCGATGGCCGCCCACACCCTCACACAGACCCAAGTCCAACGCGCTCCCGAAGCCTGCCGATGCCCCGCAGGGTTCTCCCTTCACTCCCAACTGGGGTCACCTGCTGGTCCTCTCGCCCCCCCAGACCCTGCACCCGCCGGGATCAAGCTCTCTCTCTGTCTGATCCAACCAGATTCTCGAAAAGACACATCACACACGCCATCCCCAAACCCACCCTTCCTGATGCTGCTTCGCTTCGGCGCCTCTCACGAGCCACGTGGCTGCTGGTAGTTCTGGCTTTACTGCTGTGCGGCCGGAGTGTCACGGCACTGCCCGAGGGCACACCTGGCGCTCCCCTGGGAGCAGGTGCTGTCAGAGGCCTGAGTGCGGCTGGGCCTGGGGGCGCGTCCTGTGCGACCTTGGTGTGTCTGGAAGCAGGGGGGCTCACTCACGGGGTCCAGAGGGGCTGGCCCACGTTTGCACAACGGCTGTGCGTCAGTGCAGCGCGGGCCCAGGGACATGGAGATCGGCACTCGGGCAGCTGCCCCCGCCAGCCCTCTGCTACACACAGAAGCCCCCCAGAGGGCGAGTGCTGCCGTGCAGGGCTTATTCCCTCACCATTCACTCAACAAATGCCTGTCGGGCGCCCACCGTGTGTCAAGCTCGAGCATGCCGGGGACTCGCCCAGCAGAGCCAGAGGTGGTGGGCTCCACGGCGTCGGAGTGCAGCCCTGGTGCCCACCTCCCGGCCACAGGTCTCTGTCCTCGTGAGGGGACAGACCGCAGGCAGCGTGGAGCCTACCTGTGCGAGCAGCCGTGCCGGGCTGTGCTCGAGGGCCCCGGGAGCGGCCTGGGTGACAGGAGCCCGTGGGTCCCACTCAGAGGAGCGCGAGAAGCCAGCCCTTCGAAGAGAAGGACCTCCAGGAAGCAGACTGGACGCAGACCCGCGAGAGCAGAGGGGCGGGGAGCCAGCATGGCAGGCGCGAGCCGTTTGGCACACGTAGAGAAAGGTCTGGAAGGGTGTGCGCCGCGGCTAAGGCTGGTCATCTCAGGAAAACTAGATTGTGAAGGCTTTTTGCTTTCTTATCTGCACTGTACTATTTTGTTTGGAAATTTTTGCAATAAGTGAAAGTTTTTCTCATATGCAGAAAAAAAAAATAATACACAGGGCCTCCCTGGGGGCGCAGTGGGTTGAGCCACATTGTGAAGCATCCGAGGCACAGTGGGCGAGTTCGATCCCCGGCCAGGGAGGGACCCACAGGGCGCAGCAGACCTCTCCTGCCTCCTCGCTGCTCCCCTCAGCAGTGTGTTTCAGTCCATCTGCCTGTTCTGCTCCTCACTCTGTCTCTGGTGACTCCTCTCACCTCCTGTGACTCTGTCTGTTACCCCAGTTCTTGTGTGTATAAATAAATAAATCTTTAAAAAATAATAATGCACAGAGAAGAATGTTCTACATATGATGGAAGCTGAAGAAATAAGGTGGTGGAGAAATACCATGGTGTTTGCGGAGCACCCAGTAGGGTGGGGCGCTGCTGGTGGTGGAGGGGGGAGCACAGGGAGCATGGAAGGTCCCCGGGACCTGGAGAGCCAGGCACCTGGGGGGCGCACTGGCCGGGGAGGGGTCCGGGAGCCGGGGCAGCCCAGCCAGGTGTCCATCATCCCAGGCTGTGTCCTCCTACCATGCTCCAGGGAGTGGGCAGCTCTGGGGGCCCTGGGGCCCCCCAGCTGAGGTCTCCACTCCCCCTCAGACTGGGAACCAGGCTCGCGGAGACCCAGAGGGGGTTCTTCTGCCAGCGTCAGGGGGTTCCAGGTGCCTCATCGGCGTTTCCTCTTGGCCCCTGTTCCTCTCTCTCCTCGCTCCTCAGCTAGGCCAGTGAAGGACAAGGTGCCCTTCAAACAAGGTCATGTGCTGTAGAGATATAGGTTATTTATACTTGACTCACCGACCTTCAAAGCGTTTTCCATGGACATCACTTCTCACTCACAATATTGCAGACCTTCCTCCGCTTGGCCTTTGCCGGAGAAGGAAGAAGCTCAGGCCAGTCGTTCCCACACCCCCCCCTGCACGCTTTTCCGTCTGTCCTCAGGGCCTGTGGGAAGTGACTTCAGCTTGGGGGGCACCGGCAGTGCCCCCAGTCCAGAGAGCCGCACCCTCCCTGTTCTGTTGTGTGGAACTTAATGTCGGGCCTCAGGCCCTGCTACTCTCCTTAGAAGAATTTCCCCTTTGTCTGGGATGCAGATACCTTGAAAAGTCAGAGGTCAGAGCCTTGGGGGGAAGGGGAGGTGGTGCAGGGGGGGGGGTCCCAAAAGGTCAAAGGTCAGAGTCATGGGGGTTGTCCTCGAGGGTCAGAGGTCAGAGTCTGTGTGGGGTGTCCTGAAAGGTCAGAGGTCAGAGCCTGTGGGGGGGTCCTGCTGGCAGATCTGGCAGGGCGTGGGGTAGGGGCCGCCTTCCTGTCACAGGCCAGCCTGACCAGCGTGCGGGGGCCGGCCACGCCCCCACAGAGTCCCGTCCTCTGTCACCCTCTCCTGAAGCCCTCCAGTCTCCCCATCCGCGCCTTCCTACAGGTTGTTACTTCGGGTTCTGGGAGTTGCCTCTGCGTCTTCCACACACTGAGCCTTTCTTCGCTGTGACTGTTTTCCATGGGGTGGCTGGAGGTAGGCTGTGTCCCCGTCAGTGTAGGCTGTGTCCCCGTCAGTGCCCGGAGAGGCGGCCCCTGGAAAGGCCCGCACAGAGCGGCCGCCTGCCGTGACCTCCACGGCTGCCGGCCCGGCTGGCACGAGGAGGGGCGCGGAAGGCCGAGCCTCGGTGGCGGAGTGGGAGGCCCAAGGGAGCGGGGCCCCCAAGCCGTTGGCCCCAGAAAGAGGAGCTGCAGCTGAGAGGCCTGCACGCCCCGCCCGCTGGCCGTGGCTGCTGGAGGGCAAACAGCCCGGCTCCGAGTGCCTCCTGGACGCACAGCCCTGCTCCCGGTGGAGATTAGATTTGAGGACACGTGTTGGGGGTTGAACAAAACCGTGGGCCTGCGAGGAGGGCGGCCCAAAGGCGCAAACGCCCAGCCGTAGGCAAGGAAGTGCCGGGGATTTAGTGCACACGACAGCTGTGGTCCAGACAGCAAGAGCTGAGAAGGCGTGACCCTGCATCTAGAACATTCCCACGCGTAACCGACGTCATCGCAACAAAAAGTAATACTAATAAGAGAGAGAAAATCAGATGATTACTCAACGCCAGGAGATTTTTTTCCCTTTCTCTGTTCTCGTCTTTTTACTGCTTCCCCCGTGTGGGGTGATGGGCGTCATGTTGTATGTAAATCACACCACCATGCGTGCTCCTGAAGCTTTTTTATTTAAAGACTTAATTTTAGGGCCTCCCTGGTGACCTGAGGGCTAAATCTCAGCGCTACCTCTGTGAAGGCCTGACACAGTGGGCCGAGTTCAATTCCCAGCCCGGGAACTATCCCACAGGGCGCAGCAGACCTCTTCCGCCACCCGCTGCTCCCCTCAGCAGTGCATTTCAGTCCATGCCTGTTCTACTCCCCGCTCTGTCTCTGGTAACTCCTCTCACCACCCCCACCCCACACTTCTGTAGAAGAACCTCAGTTCTACAAAAATAAAAAATAAAATCTTAAAAATATAATAAAGATACAAGAATTGGGGTGTAACCCAGAGACGGGGGGCGAGAAGACAGAGGGGGGAGCAGAACAGGCAGATCGACTGAAACACACTGCTGAGGGGAGCAGCGGGAGGCAGGAGAGGTCTGCTGCGCCCTGTGGGTCCCGCCCTGGCGGGGATCAAACTCACGCCGCCGCAGCTATGAGTCAAGCTGGGTCACCAGGGAGGCCCTGTACACCCTAAACTTGACCGCTATTCTTGTCAGCTCTTTCTCGATGAAACCAGGAAAAGGCGCTCTGACTTTCTGTAAAGCAGACGTTTCCCAGACTCTGGGCAGCATGTCGTGAGGACAGAAGTCTCTCTAAGGGCTCACACTTGTGATTCCATTGTATGAGCGGAGTCGCAGAACCAGCAAGCTAATCCGCGGTAGGAAAAACTGGAGCAGCCGTTGGGCGGGTGGGGGTGGAGCGGGGATTTACCGGGCTGGGACGTGAGAGCGAGAACTGCGGAGTCATCACCATGACGCGTGTCTGCTGGGGTTTCAGCGGCCAGAGGCTGGCGTTGGCTCAGGCCTGCGGGATCATTCACCATCTGTGCACTCGTGTGTGAAACTGATCTCGGGAGGAAAAAGCCAAAATATAGCGAGCGCTTGTCAGCCATCTGAAGCTGGGAACCAATGCCCACTCCCTACTTTGAAAGGTGTCACAGTAAGAAGGGCTGATGGATGGATGCGGGACGGAGAGACTAGGTGAAGTTCACGTGCAAAGTGGCAGTGGTGGCGCTCACCGGAGAAGGCTCTCAGCTTCTCAGCAGGTTTAAACACCCCCACGGGGCCTCCCTGGTGGCGCAGCGGGTTAAGCGCCGCACTATGAAGCAAACCGCAGCCACTGCAGCCCGAGTTCGACCCCTGCCGCTGGCCAGGGAGGGGACCCACATGGCGCAGCAGACCTCTCCTGCCTCCCCGCTGCTGCCCTCAGCAGTGTGTTTCGGTAGATCCACCTGTCCTGCTCCCCGCTCTGTCTCTGGTGACCCCTCTCACCCCCACACCTCTGGCCTGTACCTCAGTTTTGCATGCATAAATAAATAAATCTTTAAAAAATAAAAAATAAACATCCCCACGGGGAATGTGGAACTCAGCAGAAAACATCAGGACTCGCTCCACCTCCTGGGTCTCCCCAGGCTGCTCCCGGTCGGGCTCCGGGATGTGGTGGCTTCTGGCTGAGCGAGCCGGGCCCCGGCCGCTCCCTAGCCCGCGTCCCTTCCTGCCCGGCCCGGAGCTCACGCACCCAGTGACTCAGTGGCCACCCGGATGTCGCCGGTCAAAGGGAGGCTGCCTCTCACCAACGCCTCTGAGGTCCAGGGTCCTGCTTCCCCGGGGCCCAGCAGGCAGCCCTCCCGCGGCGTTCCCAGCCCACGCCCCTCTCTTCCTCTGTCCACCCCGCTGTACGGATGAAAGTGGGGCGCAGTCCCCACATACCCCTCACTTTGGCCTCTCATTGCTTTTCCTTCTGCCTGGGCTTGAAGACGTTCAAGTCGGGACTGCGTCATCTGATGCCGCTCCAGAGGCCAGGGTCATGTCCCCCCAACCCTGCACCCCAAGCCAGGGCAAGCATTTCCTTCACGATGTGCAGACCTTCCGACTTCCTGCAGGGGACTCTAATCTCGTGTCCTCCGCCCAGACGTTCTCCTTCGTGTCTCACCAAAAGCCGTGAGCTGCTGGACCGCGGGGACCGCAGGCTGGCGTGGGGCTCTCGGCACACGTGTGCGCTCACGTCCGGTGCACACGCTGTGTTTGTGTAACTGGCGGGCAGCACCATCAGGGCCTGCGGTCCAGCCGGCCATCCTTTTCCACTGGACCTTTGCCCTGCATCCACCCGCTGCCTGGTGTGACCGGCCCCGCCCCCGCCCGCCCGCAGTCTCCCTGGCCGGACACGGCTCTCAGGAGAAGCTGCCCGCTGGGGACAGCACCAGGACCAGTCTCGCTCCCCAGACCCCAGTGTCCGCGGACCCGCCTCGGCTCACGTTGCATTTCACCCGGCAGCCCTGGACCGAGGCAGGGAGTGGCCGGAAAGGGTACGGGAAGAGCAGCAAACCCTGCACTGGGCTGGGGTTGCAGGGGCGCCCTCCCATGCACGGCAGAAGAAACGGAGGCCCGGCGTGGCCAAGTGCTCAAAATCAGCACACCGCCACCTTCTCCACTGCGTCCTCAAGTGCAACAGCTTCCGGGCCTGAGTCAAGATACGTTTCAGCCTGGCGGGTGGAGGAAAGAGCGTGCGGTGCGCGGTCTGCCCCGAGCCTGGGCTTCCCCAGGGAGGTGGCCCACCCTCAGTTTCCATTTATGTAAAAAGGGGAGAAGAGGCACTGTCCACACAGCAGGGCTGCCGGCCAGCGGTCGGCCAGCGGTCGGAGGAGACAGCAGTGCAGGCCCTGAACCGCGGCTCTGCACGCCCGCCCTCGGGGAGCACCCCCTCTGCCTGGCCACGCTGACAGCAGCTTCCCCGCCCGGGACCCACAAGGGCCTGAAGCCACCGCCCCAGCTGGTTCTTCCCTCACCCGAAGAGCCGCCTTCCCCATCTTCGCACTCTATCGGAAGCAGGTGCGCCGGGCAGGTGAGCCGACTCTCACCAGGAGTTGCCCTTGGGGGACAGGGGGACACCACCCACAAAGACGCTGCTGGCAGAGAGGGGGCTGGGCGCGCTGGCCCTGAGCCCCAGAAGGCCTAAATCCAGAGATGCTGGTGAGAAGAGCCGCGACCTCCAGCACGAGCGTCGCTGGAAGGAATGAGAAGGGGACCCCGGGAGTGAGACTCTCGTCCAACTTGAAACCTTCTCCCTTCCTTTCTCAACTCATCCAGCTCCACCTCCTCCAGGAAGCCTGCCCTATTTGTGCCGATGGTGCCCACCCTCCCGGTACTGCAGGTGGTACTGCCGCTTGTGCTTGACCCTCTGCTGTCAGGGACTCGGCTCTGATGGTTTATACGAGGCTACTTTCCTGGGGCACAGGGCCTGTGTGTCTGCTTCTCTTGTGTCCTTCATGGACCCAGGTATACTAAGCACGTTGCCATGAGTTTGTGAACCGAGCAGCCCGCCCTGGCTTCTGTCCCAGGAAAATGGAAGCACCATCATTTATTGAAGCCACAGCCATGCTCTGAGGAGGTCTGAGGGTCCCAAAGACAAGCTCCAGTTGTGATTTGAAGGTCGACGTGGTATATGTACCCATGGAATACTACTCAGCAGTCAAAAAGGATAAACTCACCCCATTCGCAGCAATGTGGATGGAGCTGGAGGGGATTATTATGTTCCGTGAAATAAGTCAGAAAGAAAAGGGAAAATATTAGATGGTTTCACTTATGGGAGGAATATAGGGAAAATGAAAAAAGAGACAAAACTTGCAGGCAAACTATAGATCTGAGGCCTACAGCAGGAGTGGGGAGGGAGGGCTGCTGGGGGAGGGAAGAGCAGGAGGGACTCTGAGGACAGTTCCCAGGGGATGTGGTTTCTGCCCTTTGGTGTAGTCCCCATAAATCTCCCACCACCACATCCCCTGGGAACCGTCCTCAGAGACGCCCTCCCTCCCCACTCCATCCATATTGCTGCGGCTTCAGAGTATGGCTGGAGTTGGGTGAACTGAGAAAGGGCGGGAGAAGGTTTCAAGCTGAGAGAAGGCACTGGAGAAAGGGCAGTGTTGGTGGAAGCTCCCCCGGAAGGTGCCAGACCCTGCACAAAGTGCGTTTCGTGTTCTACCTTGTTTGACCTTCCCAGAATCACTCTGAGTAGAGGCCGTTATTCCCTGCCTGCCTTGCATGACCTGTGGAGCCAGGAGCCCGGAGAAGTCCAGCAACTTGCCCAGAATCACAGATTCTTCCTGGGCAGCCAGAACCACCGCGGGACGCTCCGGGTCCACGGGCCGCTCCCAGCCTCCTTGCCGGGGCCGGCGGAGGCATCAGGACTTCCCCGGAAGACCGCTGCCCGTGGCAAACAGCCCCAGCGGCACATCACAGCCTGAGGGGCCCCTGCTGCTTCCGAGCGCCCTCGGGGGCGGCGCAGCCAGGTCCTCCCACAGCCTGGCGCCCGGCCTGGCCCGAGACGTCTTCAGCGGGAAGCGCAGCCAGCAAATGTCCCAGCAGGACGAGCCGAGCTCCGAGCTCCGAGGCTCCGGGAACAAAGCAGCTCTGTGAGCGGCGGGGCTGGAGCGCGGCCTGGAGGCTGACAGGAACTAGCCCCCGCGCGGGGCATTCCCAGGACTCCTCAGACCTGCTCCTGCTGCGGCCGTCCTTGACCTCTGGGGTTCGGGCAGGCCCTTCTGGAGCCTGACTCCAGCCCGCCGGCCAGCCTCTCGGGCCCTCCCCGGCCTGCCGTGCCGGACCCGGAGAAACGGGCCCAGCTGAGCTTCCTGGCAGGCAGGCCTGGTTGCCGCCTGCGCCCTGGTGCGGCCCCCGGTTCTCTGGGCCTCCCCCGAACCCAGAGGGCAAGCGGGGGTCAGGGCTGAGCAGGCTGAGAGCCCTGAACACGCCCCAGGCGCCGGCCCAGCGCGGCCCGGGGCCCCACAGAGTGGACCAGGCCCTTCCCTAGGGCAGAACACCAGCCCCTGACCGTGCGGCCCTCAGTCTCTGCGAGTGGTGCTGGCAGGCCGGCTCGAGGAGGAGAGCGGAAACCAGCGGCTTGGACCTGGCCGTGGAAGGCCAAGGAAAGACACCAACAGCAGACTTGCTTTGGGCAGGGGCACTGGTGAACCCCTGGACGTTCCCCCCAGACACAGTCCCTGGGAAAAACAATTGACGCAGCCCCCCCCAGCCGCCCCTCTCTCCACGGAACTGAGGCGGTCCAGCGGCAAACTACTCCCGCAAGGGCTGCCCGCACGCCAGCCGGGTCTGGTCATGAGGAGTCGGGTACAAGGACCCCAACTGTGCCGATGACCAGCCCATCAGCGGAGCTGCAGCCCGGAGTCGGGGGTCCCCAGGGAGCACGGGGGGTGGCAGGAGCAGGACGTCCCGAGCGTCTTGCTCAGCACCCACGTCTCAGACACACACACTCACACCTGTCCACTCAGCGCCTCCCGGGGGCAGGGCCAGGGCTGGGGGTCCACGGGGCTTCCCTCTGCTGGGGCACCCTGAGTCCCTGGACGGGGGCGGGGGCAGGGGTCACCCTCCATGCAGGCGAGGAAGGCTGTCATCTCGCTGGGGTGTGGCAGGGGCTGAGAGCCGCGGGGCACCAGCGGGAGGATGGAGGAGAGGCATGGCCCGAGGTGCGCGGGCACCCGTGGGCCAGGTGTGTGCACCTGGAGGAAGGCAACTTGCCTGGAGAATGCACCTCCTTTGCCCTGTGTCCCTTTTTGCAGACTAGCAAACCGAAGCTCTGAGCCATTAATGTTCCAAGACCACGAGACAGCAAACCCAGAGTTTGAGCCAAAGCTCAAGATTTGAGCCAAAATCTTTGTTTTTCCCATTTTATTCTAATGCTTCTCAAGCATGCGTGACAAGGTCCCTGAATACAAGGAGCTGTCGGGGAGCCAGAGAAGTGGGGTCCAGAGGATAGCCCTGATAGCCCCAGGAAGGGGGCCTGTGTGGCTGGGGCGACCAAGGAGATGGTGGACCAGCGGCGGGGCGGTGGGGAAGCTCCCTCCAGCTTTAGACTCTTCCTGCAGAATGTGCACTAGAGGGGGCGGGCCAGGGTCCACGGCTTTCCCGGGTCCGGGAGCGACACTCCAAGCTCACCTCTCGCCGTCCATGCTGGAGCTGGGGACAGGGCCGGGCCACGGACACGAGAGGACCAATGTCGTTGTCTCTGCTCTCTCAGGCTCTGAGCTGAGGTCCAGGGCCTCTGTGCCCCATCATTACAGGCAGTCCCTACACTCCGAAACACCTGCTTGCCGAGGCCCCAAAGCCAAAGGTGCAGCGAGGACGGTCATCAGCCTGGAACTCAGCCCCTCTGCACCCCAGCCCTGTGCCCAGGCTCCCGGCACAGAGCGGGCTGCCTGGGCACCCTCGCCCGTCCACCAGGCGAGGGCTCCCGAGCAGACGCCCCTCCTCTGTCTGAAGGTGCAGGGCCGCCCGCCTGGGCGCCAGCACCCCCCCGGGAGATGCTTCCCCAGACCTCTTCCCACAAAGCCGGGCGGCACCTTGCAGCCCCTCTGCTCCCGGGGACACCCGTGTCTCTGAGCAACTGGACCATACTGAGAATGGGGGGCAGGAGGAGTCCCCAAGTAACCTGCCCCCTCTGTGGAGGGAGCTTGGTTTGTGCTTTAGCCCAAAGTAGAGGGAGAAGTTGGGGTCCCGGGGTGACCGCTAGCCTGCCAGTGCCTCTCTGGATGGCCGCGGCGGGTCCCCACCCCCAAGATCTCTCGTCCGTAAAATGAGGGGGGACAAGAGACCCGGAGCCCCTCGTACGCCCCCCCTCAGCAGTCCCGCGCTGTTCCTTCTTCTGGCGCAGAGGCCTGGGGGCCTCGGCCACTCCCGGGACAGCCTGGCGCCCCCAGACAGGCCCCGGCACTCTTCAGAGTCCACCCCGAGGCCCTTCCCGGGACACCGTCTCCGTCTCCCCATCCCGCTGCACGCTGGGAGGGCCCCTCTGCCCTGCCTTGACCTCCAGGGCCCGGCGCAGGTCTGGCCCACCACGCCCCCTGAGCTGGCATCGCCCGCTCACCACCGCCGTCTCCCGGCGCCCACGGCCACAGGGCCCGCAGCAGGCTCCCTGCGGGGGTGAGGGTCGGCGTCTGCACGGCCCTGCCCGCACGCCGTAAAGCCCAGCGGTCCAGCCCCGTGCTGCGGGCCGGGCGGAGAGGCCTTTGCGGCTCCACCTCGAGGTGCTTGCTCGGGCCGCTGGCCGTCCTGCCCAGACACGGTCCTGCCCGCAGCCAGGCACAAGCCCACACAAGGCGTGCCTGCCCACGGCCAGCAGGGGCACACGGGCCAGAGCTGGCTGGACAGCGACGGGCTCATCTTCCTCTTAAGCCTCTCGTCTGCGTTTCTCACCTGGAAGGATCTGGGCCAGCTCAAGGCAAAGTAGGCGAGGAGGGCGCGTGGCAAATGGTTTGACTTTGTGTGCACAACTCAGTAAGCCCAGTCTGGTTGGTGTGAAAGAGGGAGGGAAGGAGGGGGAGAGAGAGAGGGGTGGGTGCTGAGGTGAGGGCTATAGAGTCAGAGGATGAGGTCTGAGTCGGAGGGGACGCGGGGACGGGCGTGGGCTTTAGAGCACGGACCCTTGGGTGGGTTTGAAAGGCACAGGCCTGAGGGACCCGCAGGAAGGCCCTTCCAAGAAGCCCTTCCGGGTGGAAGGTTAACACGGCCTTTGCTCCTGTTTCTGAGTCTTGTTCTCTGTGCGGCTTCTTCCATCCGCCTTCTGTCTCTCCCTCTGTTCGTCTTTCCCTCCGCCGGCCCGAACCCCCTCCCACGGCGCGGTCTGCCAAGATGCCGTAACACAAGTTTCTGGTTATTGGGGCCTCTCTCCACCTCGGGCCTTTCCAGGTGTCCTACACACGTCCCCCACTCCGAGACCCCTGTCCATCTCCTGCGATGACCGCAGGGGCAGCTCTGGGCTCCTCTGTCCTTCCTGTCCTCGTTATGCAAAACGGACCTGCCAGTTTTGCCAAGGAGGAGCGGGCTTGGGAAGAGTCAGCGAGTTGCAAGCCCAGAATGTGTCCCGGAGGCTCCGGCCGCCTTCACCCCTGTTCCCTGGGAGACGTGCCTGCAGGGTGCTGGACGAGTTTAAAGGTGGGGTCTCGTAGAGGGTGTCAGCCTCAGCTTCCGGGGTTCGGAGGTAGCGCTGGAAGCCATGACGTCCCACGTGGGATCCCTGCCTCTTCTCTCGGGTCTCCGTGACCTTGGACAACTTGTTTCACTGCAGCCAACCTCGGTCTCCTTATCGGAAAAGCAAGAGCCGCACGCCCGGTCACAGGGCTGTTCGAATGAAGTCACATAACCTGTTGGAAACCCGTGTCCGAAAGTTGGTCAGGCTGAGGGGCGACCGCGTCACAGGACAGAGCTCAGCCTAGACCACCCGGGAGCCAGAATGTCTGCGGGTCATTTAAAATGCCCCCTGGCCGTGGGAAGAGGCCAGGGGCTCATCCGCTTTCCAGGAACTCCCTGTCCAGAGCTTTGACCAGGTCAGGCTCCCCACACCGCTGGGCTGGACGACGCTGGAGACGCTGGACAAGTTCTCGCCCCTGGCTCGGCTTTGTTTAAAGAGTCACCCACGCCCGAGTCTCTGTTGAGCTCCGTGGCGTGCCAGGCCTGGGACGAGGAGGCCGGGATATAAAGGGGAAAGAAACAGGCAGAGCCCTTGTGGGGACTGGCAGCTAAGCCGGGGCCGGGGCCGGGGCCGGGGCCGGGGCCGGGGCCGGGGCCGGGGCCGGGGCCGGGGCAGGGAGCGTGCCCTGCGAGGCGGCCACGCACGCCCCTCCTCTGGGTTGGCAGGGCCTGCCCGTGGCTCCATCAGACCTTACTGGCTGCGCTCAGGGCCCTGGCTACGCCCTGACAACTCTGGGTGACCTCGGGTGTTCCCAGTCCTCACAGCAATGCACCGGCAAACTCTCCCCGGGGCTGGGCTTGCAGACAATTCATTCTTTCATTGGACAAATATTTATTGAGTCCCTATTATGTGCCGAAGCCAGCTCTCTGGGCCTCCCCACGGGGATTTGTCCCCTAACTTCCGGGGGACCGTGCTGCAGCCCCCGGTGCTGGCCCCAACCTAACGTGGAGCGTATTTTCTTCTGGAGAGTCAGTGGCTGCCTCACGATAAGGGCAGGGAGGCCAGGGGTCAGAGGCAGGGGCCCAGGCAGACCCTGGGGACATGTTGAGAAACTCCCCCAACTCCCCCACCCACCCTCTCCGGGGCTCTTCCGCAGCGCTCAGGGGCATGGCTTGGGGGCAGCCCTGCCCCAGGAGGCAGGCGGGAGCCTGAGCCATGCCATCCCGGGGCATGCTAGCTCCTGAAGCGAGGGAGGCCCAGGAAACAGTTAGGAGCCTTCGAGCGACCCCTCCGCGGTTATATGCCAGACGCACATTTAGCAGACCCCAGTCACGGTCCTTCCAGCTCCTCCCGGACAGAGCGCTGGGGGTGCTTTCCCCATCGCACAGGTGACAGACCAGAGCCCAACCCCACAGGCGGCTTCGGGTCAGCGACAGAACCGAGAACCGGTCTTCAGCGCAGCCCCAAACACCCCGAGTGCTCTCTGCCCCCCCCCCAGACTTGGCTCATCCCCCCAAGGGTATTCAGAGGTTCACTGCCTCCACCCCACCCCCAGCTCTCCCACCTTCAAAGCCGGCAGCCCCAGGACCCCACCGTGGTGGTCTCAAAGGGTCCCATTGTCTGAGAGGCTCTCTGGCCTGACCCCCGCCCCAAAGCAGCAGGGCGGCAGCCTGGAGAGGGGTCTGCCGAGCCCCCACCTCAACCCCTCGGCCGCCTTTGGGGAGCAGGTGGGGCAGGGGCGCTGAATGTGACCTATTGTCTTGGGGTGGATTTAGGAAGTGCCAAGCTCCCATCAAACAGCCCTGCTCCTCAGGTAAAACAAAAAAAGGGCTGTTCATTTGGGACCTTTTTCCCCTTATCTCCTTTTCCTATCTCCTGAGGCTTAGCTCTGGTGTAGTGTTCAAAACCACTTCCCCCGCAAGCCAATCAGAAGCCGGGGCTCACCCGTGGCCCTGAGGTAGTTATTTATAAACGCCTCCCTGGATTATTTGAGCAGAGCCCTTTTGCACACCTCTGGAACACCTTTCGGCTGCCTGCTCTCAGACACACCTGCAGCCCGGCCACGGCTCCCCTCACCCACCGGTAAGCCCCACCCTGGGTGGGGTCCCCCTTGGAGAAGGTCCCCCACTGCGCCGAGAAGAGGGACCAGCAGCAACTAGTCAGGGAGTGGGCGGGTGCCACCCTGAGCGTGGTGGGCAGGGCTGTGGCCCTGGTCTGGGGGTCACCCCAGCTCGCCCATCGGGAGCCCGCTGGCCGCTCCCTGTTCTGTGAGAACTTTGGCTGCAGGGCAGGAGGGTGAAGGCAGCATGTAAGAAGGAAGCTGGGGCCTGCCAGACCCCAAATGGATGTGAGCGACCCCCGCCCAGCTGCTCTGCTTTCCAAGGGAGAAACGACTGTTACAGGGTAGGGAGCAAGGCACCCCAGGACCCCCAAACCTGCACGACCACGGTGCCCTCCTCCCGACAGCTCTGCAGCCGCCAGCTGGGCCTCGCCCCTTTCCTTTCAAGCCTTTAGAGGCAAAAAGCTCTGAGTGCTTAGCTCCTGGCCCGCTCTGTGGGCTGCCCAGCCTGCTCCCCAGAGGTCCTCTCCCACCTCTCTGATGCGGGGACCCCACGGCTGCCTGCACGGGATCTGTCTGTCTCCATGACTCCTGAGAGCTGAAAGGGATGAGAGGAGGGGACCGAGGAGAGGAGGGGAGCGGGACCAGCTCCATCAGCAGGTGGAGCCGAGGCCTCCGCTCCCAGGCGAACTCTCCAGCTAGGAGGGTCGGGCCAGCCCACTGATTTCTGGGCTCTGAACCCCTGTTCTGCAGCTCTGAGGGGTCTGAAGACACCCTCAATGCCTTCGCTCCTCAAAACCAGGGTCACCGGTCAAGGACAAACCAGCCTTTCCTTATTCTAGTGTAAACTCCCACCTCCGCTTGGCCCCCCGAGTTTGAGTACCAGGAGGAAGATCAGCTTTAAGGGAGTGACCCTCAGATGAGCACGGCCCCCCAAGTAGCAGAGACCAAGAGAGGGCTCCCCTTGCATGGCCCCACTCACACGTACACCCTTTCGCCCTGCCCCTCACCTCTGCCCTGGCATTCAGGGCCTGGCAGACCTTCCTTGGGCAGCTTGGGGACCAGCACCCCCACCTCCACCAGGATGGCCTCCAGAGCCTCCGGGACCCAGTCAGCGTCCTGATGCCCTTTTGTGTCAAACCCCGGTGGCAGAGCGGGACCGCTTCCCTCTGTGCGTGCAGGGATGTGCAGGGATGCATCTCCGTTCCCAGGGCCGGCACGAATCGGTGACGTGTGTTGGACGGAACCAAACAGCCGAGTCCGGCCTGCAGCGACCGCCCACTGGAAGCAGTGACCAGGTCAGTGCCGGACAAGCGCTGGTTCCTCGGACCAGAGCACCCGAGCCCTGCGCTGGTCTCCCGTCCTCCTGCTCCCTTGCGGTCAGCCCTGTCTCCCCGCACCTCCCCGGTGTCTGAGCTTAGCACCGCTTGTGACCCGTGACCTTGGTCAGGTCTCGCTCCTGGAAAGCGCTTTCTTGCCAAGGTCTTGCCTCAGTCCCTTATGTTGTGTTATTTCCTCTGCCTGCAGCCTGCGTGTCCCGTCCCCAGAGGGGACAGCAAGCAGGAAGGGAGATAAGGATGGGGGAGGGGCAGCAGGCTCCCCTGCAGGGGCTCCTAACCCTAGACAGACCTGGCTTGGAGGCAATTAGGGGCATCTGAGGCTGCCCCCTCACATGAGAGATTTGGCTGCGGTGAAGTGAGGGCAGGACAGTTGTCCAAGAAATGCACGGACAATAGAAATTTAAGAGTATTGATAAAATGGAGACCGGCAGGACAAGTCCCCAGCTGAGACCCCAGTTCTCCTACCCCGCCCCCGCTTCACCCACACCCATGCCAGACACTCAGAAGCCACTGTGGCCCCACCCTCCCCGCCCCATGAAGCAAGAGGAACCAGCACTAAGAGCAAAGGGGACACCTCCAAGTGACCTCTCCTGTCCCCAGAACTCAGCCGTCGCCCGCTGGGGCCAGAGATAAGAATGTCGGGGTGGCTGGCCAGGCTAGAGCGGCTGCCGTGCCTGGCACATGTGTGGAGCCCCCCCGCCCCGCCCCAGCTCCCTCAGCAGCTCACGCGTGGCGAGAAGGAAGTCAGTCCGGCCACAGTGCAGGACCACCTTGAGGCCTAACCGAGCCCCACCGCTGGGCTTCTCGCCTCCCGCTCTCCAGACACCCTGCCCCCTTCCGCAAAGACGTCCTGGTTTTCTTCTCAGCCATTCTGGGACATTTGGGAGACACAGGGCATGGGGAAGCGGCAGCCGAGTGGGCCATGGGAAAGAAGCCAAGAAAGCAGATGACACCTGAGGTCGCAGGCACAGAATGCTGCAAGGCCATCAGAGCAGCCGCAGCACAAGCCCGCCCACGCCCGCCGGGCCAGCGCCGGGCCAGGGTCTCATGCATTCGCTCCTCCAAGCCCTCTTGGCCCTCGGCCCTCCGGTGCAGACAGAACCGGTCAGAAACACGCGGTCTTGTATAAGCTCGCCGTGGGGGGCGTTCTGCGGAGGGGCCGTTCTAGTCTGTGTCCTCCCCAAGGCACGGCCCTCTCTGACCAGCCTGCAGCTCCCCAGCTCTGTAGGGCACCTGGGTCCCCAACTTTGCCCCATCTCCCCTCTCAAGGCCTGGCCTCTGGACCCCCCTTGCTCCCCTGTGCTCCACTCTCTGGGCCCATGTATCCCTCCAGCCCCATGGGCCCCTCTCCGGTTCTTCCACTGTGGGGGAGGGGAAGGGGCACCCTTTTGTTCTTCAGCATGTCACATGGCACCTGCCATTTGTCCCCGCTCCAGGGGGGCTGGGAGCGAGGCTGACACTGGGATGGAGGCCACATGGTCACACGCCCTGACTTTTCCGGCGATGCTGCCATCGCTCACAGGCCGTGTTTGTTTAACTAAGGAGCAAGTCCTCACGCCCCATGCCCCTCTCCCTCTCTGGCCGCCTCGGGCCCCTTCCCCCCCTGGCCTGGCATGGAGGGCCCTGGGAGCCCCTGGACTCGGGATAAACCTGCAGCCCATCTAGAGGTGGTGCCTCCCGCCTGCCTCGCCCTCTTCTGCGCTCCCATCCCCCTTTCCTCCTCCCGGGCCTGAAGGACTGGCTGGGGATGAAGTAACCTCCCCTCTGAAGCCCCACCCCACCTCGACTGCTGTTCTTGGAATTAGGAAGTAAGCCCTGGGCACTCCTCTCCGGGAGCTGGGCACTCGAGCAGACTCTCCACTCTGCCCATCGCTGGCGGGAGACTCAAAAGAGGAAGGGACAGCCGGGCCCAGAAGCCCAGCTCGCAGGCCGCAGTCAGGGACACCCTTGGGAGCTCTCGGGCCCTTCCAACACAGGGTTCAGGCCCCACCCCAGCTCCCTCTAAGACTCAGCTTCTTCCCCACAAAGTGAAGGAGAAGCAGCTCAGTCCCAAGTCCCCTTCTGGACAAGAGTCTCTGGATGCGGCCGCTCTGCCTTCTTGTGCATGCAATACAGCCTCAGCCTCGGGATGGGGCGCCCCGCGGCCTTTTCGCCTTCAGCCTCACCTCTGGAATGAGAAGGGCAGAGTGTGGGGAAGGAAGCGATTTTGTGTCCAGGGAAGCAAGGGGGTGACCCTGCTGGCTGGAGCGGCGGGTGCCCCTGGCTCTAGGCCCCGTTGTGGGAAGCCTGGCAGGCTGACTCAGCCTGACATGCCCTGCGCTTGCAGAGCTTTCTGCTCCCCTTCCCTCCACCGGCCTGAAGTGGCAGGAGGAACCCACCGGCGCTGGCGTGCAGCTAGAGCGGTGCACAGGGAAAACCCCCAGATGGAGGCCCGGGGCCGAGGCGGTCAGAAAAGGTTGCGCAGAACAGAAGGCAGCGGGGAGAAGGATGAAGGAGGGGGCGAGGGGCGAGGGGCGAGGGGAGGAGGACGGCCCTCTGTGGGCTTGAGGGGTGGGCACGAGGGAGAGTGAGCCAGGAAGTCCCGCGTCCCAGAGGAGGGGCGTGTGGGCGAGCCCTGAATGAAACAGCCAAGTTGTTTGGGGGTGCTGGATGGTTCAGGGGACCCAGCCAACAAAGGCCAGCAAAAGATGGCAGATAAGGACAGACCTACCAAGACCGGGAGTTTGGGTTAAATCCTGCTGGAAAGAGGATGCTGCAGTCAGTCCCCGAGCCGGGCGTGGGCCGGGGCCGGGAGGGGAGGGCCGGAGGGGTGTGGGATCCTCGAAGCCTCATGCAATAGTGCAGGTGTGAGATAAGACCCGAGCAGGTGGGCAGCAGAGAGGCTGGAAGGAAACAGCAGCGATATTCAAGAGAGGAGCGTGGAGGCCGGGGGAGGAGAAGGGCCAGGGCAGGTGCGGGACGGGCCTGGGCAGCGAGGGAGCTGGGTTCGCGGGCTCCGGAGAACAGCTGTGAGGACCCTTCTTGCAGACCCCCACCTGAAGAACTCGGCCTCTGGGGCAGCCGGGAAGATGCCCAGAGCCGACCTCCGGCCAGTGGACATCCCCTCGCATCACCCCCTCTTCTAAGGCCTTCCCTCTTCTGGTTCAGCCACTTGAAAATGGTGACCCTTACTTTGCAAGTGGTTTGAGGGTGCCTGGGTAGGCTCCTCGCACCACAGTTCTCTGAAGCCAGGCGGGCCCTCCCCGCCCACCCCGGGGTCACGCTGCCCACTCATTGCTCCCAAAGGCCTGGGGGCAGCCCTGCAAGCCGGACCCTTCCAGACCCCGAGGACGGGCGGGGCCTGCCTTGAGGAGGTAAAGGGCTGGGAGAGGGAGGAAGCTCCCTCCCACTTTAATAATAGTAATCAGCCTTTACGGTGCCGGTGCCGGGAGGTCAGCCACTTGACGCACATGATGTCATTGGATCCCCGCGGCCGCCACCTGTGCCGGCCACTCTCCCCACTCACAGATGAGGAAACTGAGTCTCAAGCCCAGACCATTCGCCCCGAAAACCCATGCTGTTTTCCTCACGCCGCACATCTCTCTTGTCTCCCACAGAAATGTCTCGCATGCCACGGCTCTTACACATTTCTGCCCAGGTCTTGTCCAAAACACCGTTTATTATTCACTCGACAAGCATTTGTCGGGTGCCTCCTGAGGCCAGGCGAGGGGCTGGCACTGTTGGCAAGCTCATCCCCCTGGCCTCCCAGGGGCGGTGTTCCTGGGGTGACTGGGCCCCCCGCCCCCACGTATAGGTCCTGGTGGACCTTGGGGTCCCAAGACCAAATGACCGGAACGCACCAGTCTGAGCGTTGACATGTGCAGGGTCTCAACAAGGGCGGCCGCATCAGGCCTTCTCCTCCACACAGCCCTTGCTTGTGCCCTCGCTCACTTGACCCCCACAGCAAGGCCACGAGGGGGCATGTCACCCCTGTGGCAAGGATGCCTGGAGGTCCCATCACGGGTGTTGCCCCCGCAGTGCGCCATCCTCCTCCACGCAGCCCGCCCACCGCCGCCTGCCGCCCTCCATCACTTCCCAGCCCCGGGGTCTCTCCTTGGAAGCTGGGGGGCATCTTTGCCCCCCATGTGGCTTCTCACTTTGAGTCCCAACTCAGCTCTTTCCCCAAAGTGGCCCCAGCCACGCACACTCCACCTCCCAGAGAGCACCCTCCTCCCATCCACCTCTCCTCCTTCTTCGCCCCAGGCCCTCCAGCAGGCTTTCCCAGCTGGGGGATGGAAGCAGGAGGGGGCCCTGGCGGGAAGAGGGAGGGGGGAAGTTTCCTCCAGGGAGCTCCTCTGGGCCTCAGGGGCCCTGGCACTCGGCTCAGCCCAGCTCGGCTCCTGGAACGTCAGCAAGATTGCGCAAAGACGAGGAGGAGAGAAACAGCCGTACACAAGGGTGGGGGAAAGGTTAGGCACAGGAAGCCGTGGGAGAGCCAGCGCGCCCGCCACCCCGATTTCCCCAAACACACCAGTGTCCCCCGGACACCTGCTGCTGAGGTCCTAGGCGCCTTGGTCAAGAGGGGTCCTCCCGAGGTCGCCCGCCACCCCCGCCTCCAGGCAGGCTGCTTTCTCTGCCTGCGAGCCGAGCCGACTGGCTGCATGGTAGGAGCCTTTCTGCCAGCGAAACCGAGGTCTAGGGCGGGACAGAGGCTTGTGGGGGCCCCAGGGCCGGGAGGTGGGGGCAGGGGAGCAGCAGAGCAGGCGGCCCCGGCCCTGACTCCTGCCTCTGCCCCCCACCTCCCCTCTGCCTGGCGCTCGGCGGGGGTGCCGGTGATGTCACAGGTGTGGCGTGCCAGCCACGTGCTGGGTGCCAAGCAAAACAGCCAGGGCGAGCGTGTGCATCATCAGAGCCGGGGAGGAAGGCCACCAAAAGAAGTGAGTCTGGTGGAGAGACTTGAAAGAGGGAAGGGAGGCACCTGCCGGTGGGCGGGGAGGCCCAGGATAAAGGCGCGCTGCACTGGACGCCGTGGGCACTGGAGGCGGCTGCCCCTCAGCCTTCCCTGCTCTGCTTCTCCCCAAGTTCGTAAATGCCCCAGACATGAGCCCGCCGAGGCCCCGCTGCGTGGTGGACAGAGCTGCCTACTCTCTCACCCTCTTCGATGACGAGTTTGAGAAGAAGAACCGGACATACCCACTGGGAGAGAAGCTTCGCGGTGCCTTCAGGTAACGTGGCCCAGAGCCAGAGCCCTCTTTCCTCTGCTCCCCCAAAACCCTGCATGGCCCCTGCACCAGAGTCACCCAGGTGACTCTGGAGAAGCCTTGGGGAGGGGGAGACCCTACAACCTCATCTGTCCTGAGACCCCCGCTCTACCCGGCCACTCCCCAGAGAAGATGCTAAAAGGCGCAAGGACCACCCACAGCTTCTGGAAGGCTGCAGGCACCCCCATCCGCTGCAGGAGGCTGCGCCATATTTTCTCAGCGGATCGATTCTCTGGGTTCTTGAGGGAGCTTAGATGGACGTATTACAACTTGAGGAGTGGGGAGCAGCAGCAGCGCCCCTACCTCTGTGTCCTGTTCCCTCCTTAAAATTCTGAAGCCACTACAGGCCCTTCACCCTCTTTCCGCCCTGGCATGCCTTCCTCGTCCTGGCCCGGAGAGGGTGCACAGCTGGCCCTACGCTCCTGGACACTCCGAAAGGGACCCGGCTGGCATGTGGTGCCACCGGCGCCCAGACTCTGATTCTGCTGTCAGATGTCAGGGGCCGGAGCAGGCGGTGAGGCGTGGCCTCTAGGGAAGGGGCGACACAAGGCCATCTAGACCCACTTCCAGGAGCCTGGGGCCATGAGCTTCATCTTCCCCCTTCCCAGTCTTCTGGCAGACACCGCCAAGGCCTGGCTATGGGCTGGCTCTCGCTTCCTCGCTCCCCTGGGGAAACAGCTGATTCAGTTACCTGGATTGAGGTCGCTGGCAGTGGCTGAAGTGGAGATGCAGGTGGAACTGGTTCAGGCCAGGGGAATCACCCACTTGAGTCTTTCTAAAAGTCTCAGCCCAGCCCCACCTCTCCTGGGAGGCTCCGTCTCCGTCTAGCAACTGTGAGACGCTGAGTTCCAGTGTCCAGGCACGGTCCCCACAGCATGCTGCCGGGACAGTGCGCTCTGCAGCCCGTGTGCTCAAGGAGTTTAATTCTCGGTTATTTCCGAGCTGGAGGGATGAGCGTGTCTGCTGTGGTCCCAAGAGATTAGGTAATGAAAACGAGAAAGTGCTGCAGGGAACAAACAACTCCCGTGAGGCCGGCTTGAGAGCCTTGAACAGTACCTGACACACAGACAGTGCTCCAATAAATATTTGTGTAATGAATGAATAGATCTAGAAAGCTAATCCCTCTCCTCACTTCCCTCTTGGCCTCTGGAACCTCTGGATAGGTGTCTGGCATCTGTCTCCAGCTCTGTTGTCAGGTCGGGTTCTTTGTCCAACATATGGCAAGCTTGCAAGGAAGGCCAGGCCGGTCCAAGCCCTCCGCGAGTTGTTTTTCTTCCCCTAGCCAGGTCTCTGTTCATGGGGCCAGTTTTCCCTGGTACAGACAGCTGATGGAGTTCCTGCAGGGCTGGTTCTGTCTTGGGACAGGGCTTAGAGATGCTTTAAGCCACTTAACCATCAGCCCCACTCACTGTCTACCCTCCCAGGATGGAAGCAGCTCCCACCCCCAAAGGAGCCCAGGCCATCCGATGAGAACGGGGGTGCCAGTCCACGGGGCATTGGTTGGAACAGGAGATCTGGTACAAAGCATGGTCTGTGCTGCTTTCAGTCCTGGGTGATATCCAAGGGACCCAGTGTCAGGAAACTGGTGTTGAGTAACAGCAGGGAGTAGAGATCGGTGGTAGATGGGAAAAGAGGCCTAATCGGAACAGCCGCTGAATCACCAGCTAGGCCGAGTGTTTGAATTTCCCCTACTGGGAGAAGAAAAGCAAATGCCTCCCACCTCTTTCGAGTCATCAGCTCCCGGCTGTCACCCTCCGGTGCGTGGGAACCTTGTCCTATTGCTGCTCAGTTTCTATGAAAGGACCTCGAGGTGCTCAGCAAACAGGAAAGACATCACCTGTCCCCGCCCTGATTGACCAACAACAGTTCAGCTCCTTCATTCTTCCCTCCCAAAGTGACTTCACCTGGGGAAGAGCTCCGGGGTCGGAGCCGACGCACTTCGGACACGTGCATGGGCAGAGACACCTGCAGGGCTGCAACCTGCCTTTGCAGGAAGTTGTAAAGAAAAAAAAAGGTAGCAGAGCCCCATGCAGGCTGAGTTCCGGGATGCCCATCCTGTTACTTATTCATTCATTCGCTATTCGATCCACATTTATGGAACCCCCAGCACAATGCACAGGGCGTGCAAAGGTGAACGAGAGTCGGACTTCTCACCTCAGTGGGCTTCGCTGACTACCGGGAGAGATGGGGAGATTGCAAGGGGGCACAGGTGCACGCAGAGCTGCAGGAGCCCAGACGAGGCACGCAGGCCTGCAATACGTCAGCGGGACAAAGGCCATCAATATGGGGACCGGGCTTGACCCCCCAGAAGTCAAAGCCACCACAAACCCAAGGCTAAGTCAAGTCTTGGAGAGTCCCCAGATAAGCAGCTGCCAGCTGGAAGGCCTCCAGCTCGTGCCTATAGCTCTCAAGAGCGAGTCCTGCCCTTTCTTCTTTTCTTCTCCGTGTCCCTGCTACACCACGTAGTGTGGGTGTCGCTGAATATTGGATGCATTTTGAATGAATGAGTGAGTGAGTGAATGAGTGAATGGATGGATGGATGGATGGAAGGATGGATGGATGGATGGATGGATGGATGGATGGATGGATGGATGGATGGAAGGATGGAAGGATGGAAGGATGGATGGATAGGTGGGCGGATGGGTGGGTGGGTGGATGGATGGGTGGATGGGTGGATGGATGGATGCATGGATGCATGGATGGATGGATGGATGGATGCATGGATGGATGGAGGACCAGGGGAAAGATAGATTCCTCCCCACCCTGGCATGTCCAGGCCACGAAGTACTAACTGGAAATCTCCCCTCTGTCCTCAGATGCTCCTCAACCAAGGTCAAGGCCGTGGTGTTTGGGCTGCTGCCCGTGCTCACCTGGCTCCCCAAGTATAAGATCAAAGACTACATTGTCCCCGACCTCCTTGGCGGACTCAGCGGTGGCTCCATCCAGGTCCCACAAGGTGCAGGGACCCCCTCCACCAGCCCCGGCCTGCGGCTCCCCCCACCTCCATGGCCTCAGTAGCCCAGCCACAGCCTGAGCCCCGTCTCTGTCTTCCGCAGGCATGGCATTCGCCCTGCTGGCCAACCTCCCCGCGGTCAACGGCCTCTACTCCTCCTTCTTCCCGCTCCTGACCTACTTCTTCCTGGGGGGCATCCACCAGATGGTGCCAGGTGGGCCTCTCCTCTCTCAGGGGCAGGATGGTCTGGACCGCCCGGTCAGACAGGAGGGGCTCAGGCGCTCTTCCCTGGGTGCCCTGAGATGCCCTGGTCAGAACTGGGGCCCCTTCCCCGTGCGTGTCAGTCCCAGGTCCTCCGCGACCTCAGAGAAACCACTTCGCTTCCGGGAGCTTAGTTGGCATTACCTGTTCCGTCTCCCTCCCTGGAATGCGGGGAAGGCCTGGCAGAACAAAAGTGACCACGTGCTCCAGAGAAGTGAGAAATCCCTGCCTCACTCTTAGGCTGGTCCCAGCAGGCTGCTGCAGGGCCATGCGAGGCTGTCCATGCCGAGGGAGCCGGAGGGGGCGGGCCGCCGCGGGCCCCTGGGATTCCCAGGCTCAGCTCCCAGCATCCAGTGAAGTAAGGCTCCCGTCGAGGTGATAGCACCTCGGCGCGTGCAGGCCGTGCGTGGATGGCGGAGGCGTGGGTGCCTCCCCCGGGGTCAGAGACGGCCGGGGCCCCTTTCTCGTCCCCGTGGGTGCGGGCCAGACCTCTGACTTGCTGGCTGGGCGGGGCACACAGGTACCTTTGCCGTTATCAGCATCCTGGTGGGTAACATCTGCCTGCAGCTGGCCCCAGAGTCGCGGTTCCAGGTCTTCAACGACACCACCAACCAGACCCACGTGGACACGGCGGCCATGGACGCCGAGAGGCTACACGTGTCGGCGACGCTCGCGTGCCTGACGGCCGTCATCCAGGTAGACAACAGCCCCGCCCGCCAGGCCCTGGGAGACCCCGCCACGCCACCCCACCCAGAGCCCCAGCTGGACACTGAGGCTGATGGCGGCCCTGACCTCTGCCCTCTCCCTGATTCCAAGGCCACGACAGGCCTTAGAAGGCCAGTGTCCCCCGCCTGCCGCTGGCAGCACAAGCGCAGCACCTGCGCCCACTTAACCTGTACAGGTACAGAGGAGCTAGGCCCCTCGCCCTCCGCCGCGCTGACAGGCCACGCTCAGTGCACAGGCCTCTGGCTCCCAGCACCCCGCCCCTGCTGCGTCCTCTGCCCAAGCCCCCCAGCCCCGCAGCAGCAGACTCAGTGCACAGGCCTCTGGCTCCCAGCGCCCCACCCCTGCTGCGTCCTCTGCCCAAGCCCCCCAGCCCTGCAGCAGCAGCAACGGCAGACCCAGGTCTGATCCGCTTGCAGAGAACCCTGCCAGGTGTTAGGGCGCGAACAAGTACCAATGAGTGCCTTTCAGGCATTCATTCCTGCAGTTCGTGGTTTGGGGTTGTTTTGCTGTGCCAGGAACTAGGGTAGGCCCTGCGGGTAGAAGATAAGTAAGGAAGAGGCCCAGGTCTCAGCAGGAAACGGCAATGTCAGCAGGTCCATCTACTCGCAGGCCATGAGATAAGCACATAACCGAGTGGTGAGTAGCTATGGCACTCCAGGAGAGCAGCTGACAGTAGACGGGGCCTGAAGGACGAGCAGAAGTCGACGAGTCGCTGAGTGAACAGGCCCAGAGAGACAGGCAGAGGGGCAGCCCCCCAAGAGCACCGAGGCCTAAGAGACAGTGAACTGACCAGGGAACAGCAAGACCAGAGTCTGACGTGGCTGGAGGGCAGCGGCTACTCGAGGCACAGACTAGAGAAGAGTCTGGAATGGTTGGCAGGGGCCAGAATGGAGCCTCAGGCCTGTCCCCGTGGCCTGATGGGCGTCTCCACAACCAGATGCGAGTGCGAGGGTGGGACAGGCAGGTCAGGCAGCCGCTGCAGGGGACGCGCTGGCAGCCTAAACTGGGTGGCAGCGACGAGGGACTGGTAGACATGGGGATGGGCAGGCGTTTCGCAGGTGCACAGCAGGGCCGGGTGGCGGGCCAGACAGGGACGGGGAGTCACGTGCTTCTAGCCAGCTGCTGGATGGATGATGGTGCCGTGTACTCAGAGGGAGAAACTGGGGAAGACTCGGTGAGAAAAGCGAGGCACAGGGGTGGCGTGCCGGAGGCCTATCCCTCGGGAGCTGAAGCTTCCACCGGCACAGTGAAGGGGACAGGCCTCAACTGCCCGTGTTCCCAGAGCTGCTGCTGTCCTGGGCTGCCTGGACACGGCGCTGGCCCGGCCAGCCGGGTGTGGGTGGTGCTGACGCCTCTTGCTCTGCTCCCCGCTCCCCTCCCCTCTCAGATGGGCCTGGGCTTCATGCAGTTCGGCTTCGTGGCCATCTACCTCTCGGAGTCCTTCATCCGGGGCTTCATGACCGCCGCTGGCCTGCAGATCCTCATCTCGGTGCTCAAGTACATCTTCGGGCTGACCGTCCCTTCCTACACGGGCCCGGGGTCCATCGTCTTTGTGAGTCGAGGGGCGTGCCCCTGAGGGCAGGAAGGGGCTCGAGCAGACACACGAGCCAGGGCCGCTGTTCCAAGAAGCTGCGCGCTCCTGTTTGGGAGAAGCTCTCAGCAGGGCCTGGCCCCTCGCTGCAGGAAGATTGCCTGGGAGCCCCCACTTTGGGAGGGAGGGTCAAATGCACGAGCTTGGTGGGGGGGGGGTCCTGCTGATTCTCTCTGCGTTCATCCCTTTGTAAAAGAAGATATGCACTCTAGAATCCCAGCCAGTGCCTCAACCCCTTTCTGCCAGGAGACTTCCTTCTGCCCAGTCTCCTTCCCGCTTCCTTTAGCTTGAACTCTTTCGAGAAAGAGAAAAGGAAACGCCCTCCCCGCCCTTGCACCTGCACCCAGCACAGTGCTCATGGGCGCGCTCTGAGCTCGCCTTGGTGCCTCCCTGCCCTGACCACATGCCCTAAGGGGGGCGGGATGGGAAGAAGGGGGGCCCACGTGTGATGCTGTCTCCTGCAGACCTTCATCGACATTTGCAAAAACCTGCCGCATACCAACATCGCCTCACTCATCTTCGCCCTCATCAGCGGTGCGTTCCTGGTGCTGGTGAAGGAGCTCAACGCCCGCTACATGCACAAGATCCACTTCCCCATCCCCACGGAGATGATTGTGGTGAGGCCTGTCCCGGGCCGGGGTGCTGGGGGCCCAGCGGAGAGGCTGCAGGAGCAGGAAGCCAGCTCCTGCCGGGGCCTGGGGGGGCCATACACCCCCTCACCCGCTCCACTGCCCGAGTAACGGGGCGCCCGGGAAAATCCCCCCACCCCCTGTATGAGACTCCCACTCTTCCTGCTTCCCGGCTTGTTACCCCTCGAGGAAGCAGGGAAGTAGGACCTGGGGCATGCAGAGAAAAGGGAGGCTTAGGAGGGACCCCGGTCGGGACCCCAACCCCGTTCCCATGCTCCACGCCGTGTCTGCAGGTGGTGGTGGCGACAGCTATCTCCGGCAGCTACGGCATGCCCCACAAGTATAACATGCAGATCGTAGGAGAGATCCAGCATGGGTGAGTCCGGGGCCGGAAGCCAGGCCCCACCACCGTGCCCACCAGCCTGGGCTCAGAGGCAGAGATGCACGAACTCATGAGTCCCCACCCTGTGGGCTGAGCGTGCACAAACGCCACCACCACCCCCGGTGCAGAGGCCTCACCCCAGGGGGCTGGCTGCCATCCTTAGACTGTCCCCGCACTGCCCCCGAAAGTCTCATTCAGTGGACACCGCCAGGTGGATGGGGGCGTGTCCATGGGCCCGTGGCCTAGGCCGGGGTCTGGGCGCGGGCAAAGGGCCCTGCTGCGTCCCTGCGTCCGTGAGCTCAGCCCCGCGCGGGCTCTGAGCCTCCTGAGGGCCCAGCTGGGACTCTCCCCCAGGACCCCGGCCACCGTGGTGCCCGGCGGCCGCAGCAGGGTGAAGGGCTTGGGGCCCTCCCTCTCCTCACGCCCTTGGGCCCTGCCTCCTCCGGCTCCTCGGCAGGTTCCCCGCTCCCGTGCTGCCCGTGGTCTCGCAGTGGCAGGACATGATCGGCACGGCCTTCTCCCTGGCCATCGTGGGCTACGTCATCAACCTGGCCATGGGCCGGACCCTGGCCAACAAGCACGGCTACGACGTGGACTCCAACCAGGTGGGTCCGGCCACCCCGCAGGGCTGAGCGGGACGGACGTCCTCTGGTCAGGACGGACAGAGGCCCGGCAGGACATGCCCCGGGGCCTTGGCCTGAGAGGCAGGGTGCGGGGTGCGGGGGTGCAGGGCTGGACTCTCACCCCAAGACGTGACCTCTGACCAGGAGTGTGGATTCAGAGCAGGCGGGCCCCCTGCAGGGCCTGGGCTCAAGAACCAGCCTGCACGACAAGCACGCTTGGTTAGTACCCCTTGCACCTCTTGCACCCCAGCTTCTACCCTGCCCTGTCCGTGCAGGAGATGATTGCCCTGGGCTGCAGCAACTTCTTTGGTTCCTTCTTTAAAATCCACGTCATCTGCTGCGCTCTCTCCGTCACGCTGGCCGTGGATGGAGCCGGAGGAAAATCCCAGGTGAGCCCCGTTCAGGGGACGGGGTCGGGCAGAACGAGCCCCCGGCAGCCAGACCAGGGGCTCTGCGCCACCCCCGCCGCTCCCCAGGCTCCCCTCAGCCGAGACGTCGCGGCTGCTCCCACCCCCGACTCTCTCTGGCAGGTGGCCAGCCTGTGCGTGTCCCTGGTGGTGATGGTCACCATGCTGGTCCTGGGGTCCTACCTGTACCCCCTCCCCAAGGTAAGGGCACAGGGCGCAGAGGCCAGCGCGTCTGCAGAAAGCACAGCACCACTGCACTGCCACACTCTCCCTAATCACAGCCTGGAAAGTGGAGCTGCAGGCGCATTTCCCCCATTTTACAGGTGAGGGAAACTGAGGCCAAGGGGGTCAAGTGAGCTGCCCACAGGCAGAACCGCTCTCCAGTGCCAGCGCCCACTCCCCAGCCCGCACTGACCTGTGTCTGGGGCAGCGGGGCGGGCGCTAACACAGGCCGTCAGGGAGGGAAGGACCACGGAAAGGCAAAGGCGGGGCCGGGGCGGGGCCTGCCTCTGCAAACCTAAGGCTTCGTGCAGCGATTTGGGGGCTCCAGTAGGGAAGGCGGACGGCCCAGCTCCTCTCTGCCAGGCTCCGGGGTCAGATGCTTAGGGGGTAAGGACCAGGGGACCCCCAGAGGAGACACACGGCGCTCTGCTTCCCCAGTCTGTGCTAGGAGCGCTGATCGCCGTGAACCTCAAAAACTCCCTCAAGCAGCTCGCCGATCCCTACTACCTGTGGCAGAAGAGCAAGCTGGACTGTGTAAGTAGCGGCGGCCCAGCACCCCGTGCCCTGCGCACCGCCCCCGCAGCCCTGTCCCTTCTCCCGTGAGCAGCCCCTGCCGGCCGCTCCTCCTCAGCTCACCCAGTGGAGAGCCCGGAGTCAGAATGCGGCACCATGTTCAAAGCCAACGCCGGTGCCCTGGCTCTAGGGCCAAAGCGAGGCCCTTAGTCTGGCGGTCTCAGCTTCCTTATCTGTGAAAAGGGAAGATTTGAGTCGCTGACCCCGGGGCAGCCTGGGAAAAGGAAGATACTAGGGCACTGTCTGGACTGTATTTTATGGTCAACAAAATCAGGCTATTTTTTTTAAGATGTATTTATCCATGCACACAAGGGCTGGGGTACAAGCCAGAGGCGCAGGAGGTGAGAGGATCCACCAGAGACAGAGCGGGGAGCAGAACAGGCGGATCCACTGAAACACACTGCTGCGGGGAGCAGTGGGAGGCAGGAGAGGTCTGCTGCGCCCTGTGGGTCCCTCCCTGGCCGGGGATCGAACTGGCGCTGCTGTGACGCGGATGCTTCAGAGTGCAGCGCTCAACCCGCTGTGCCACGAGGGAGGCCCAAGCTATTATTATTTTTGTGACCGATAGCTGAAAAAAACATCTAGAAACAACCACAAAGCAAATCCTGCAGCCGAAAGCCAGCAGACCAGAGCCCTGAATAAGTCGCCCGGCTCCCGGACGGGTGGGAGAGGCTGCTCCTGGTCTGTCCAGGGCAGGGGCCGCAGCTACGTCACACGCTGGTTCTGAGGACTGAACAAGACCAGATGGGAAAGCACCACAGAGCCCTGACACGCTGCACAGACATGACTTGGTGTGACCGTGAGTCACGCCCTCGCCGCTCTGCCAGCGGACGACAGCAGCAGCTGCCTCGGGCTGATGGCACCGCCTGTCCCCGTTCAGCTGCACTGCGATCGTGGGGCAGGGGGTGCAAGGGGCCCAGAGGGCCCTCGCGATGCACCCGGGACCCGCAGGCAGTAAGCAGAGGTCTGCACGGGAACCCGCGTCTCAGACTCCACGCCTCCCCGAACCGGCCCCTGGGGCACCTGCTGCGGAAGGACGGCCTTAGCCCCAAAATGAAGAGCGCCCCTGGGGGCCCCTATGAGTGAGCGATGAGGATGTGAGAAGATGATGCCGCTCCCAGCCCCAGGGCCCGCTTCCGCATCCCCGCAGCCCTGGGGCAACAGTCCGGACTCTGAAATGATGCTGTGGGTTCCCATGGAGCGGCACGATTCTCTGCAAGGATGGGGCAGATTTACCCCCTTTAGAGGAACCTGGGGGACTCTAAAGGAATCTGGGGCACCTAAGGCGTCCAGTCCTACCCCTAACCCAGCCCCAGGCGATCAGCCACGGAGGGAAGGGCCAGTGCCAGGGAGAGGGCACTCACGTTGGCACTCACGTCTCTAGGCCGGCACCATCCTCGCCCTTCGAGCTGTAATCCCTCCACGAAACAGCTGTTATTATTGCCCCCGTGGGTTCGACCACTGGGCTCACTTAACCCATTACTAGGAGGAGGAAACTTGAAACCCAGGCACATCTAATGTAAGACTCTCGTCCTTGGCACCACACCTTCCTGTGGGCTTGGCTATTAAACACCAGACAAGATCAAGGAGCCAATTAGGAGAAATGAGCAAATGTAACCAAAGTACAGTACATGAAACAGTGGGGAAAATGCAGTGAAAAGGAAAGGGCGTGTTTGAGGTTGTGCTAGTAGAGAATGGCCTTGGCTAATCCAGGAAGACTTCCTGAAAGAGGCGGTTTTCTCCCCAGGCCTGTTCTGACATCTCTCTCCTCACAGTGCATCTGGGTGGTGAGCTTCCTCTCCTCCTTCTTCCTGAGCCTGCCCTACGGTGTGGCCGTGGGCGTCGCCTTCTCCATCCTGGTTGTGGTCTTCCAGACCCAGTTGTAAGTAGCAGCCCCTGCCTCCAGCACATGGCAGTGGGGTCCCTGGGCCAGCTTGCCAAGAGCTCCATGCCAAGGCATAGCCCATTCTATGCCTTCCAGGTCTAAGGGAATTTGAGCCAGCCAAACCGTGCCATAGGCCGGGCTACATGGCCTCTCACGTCTCGAAAGTCCCAGAGGAAGCCATCATGGCCCTGGTCTAGGAGGCCAGGGAAAGTAGGAGAAGAGCAGATGGGAGACACTTAGCAACCCGCAGAGGTGCTGCCAGCCCCACACCAGTTGGGGTGCCCCCCCTGCCGGACGCCAAGCCAAAGGGCAGCTGCTGTGTCCTCCCTATAAAATTAGGTGCACAGGTGGGGGCCACAGAGGATGGGGTTGAAGCCAGGAGGCCTATCGCTTAGCTGGAAGAATGCTGGCTGTGAGGGAGCCCCGTTTTCTCCTCTTGAGGACTCAGCCCCGGACGTGGCGACTCTGGGGCTGCTGAAGCCTTTGCCTTGTGTACCCCCGAAAACCCCTGGCTGGGAGCTATGTCAGGGGGCTGTCTGTCACCCCTCTCGTTTTAACACGACCGCAGGTACCAGACGTGTGTCCACGGCAGACTCAAGGACAAGCCCAGAGTGGGAAGGGCCCTAGGCCCAGCCTCCCTCTGCCCCAGACCCCACCCCACAGCCCACCCACTTGCTGTTAACTCTCACTCTGTTCTGCTTCCTCCCTCGCCTCCTGCAGTCGAAATGGCTATGCCTTGGCCCAGGCCCTGGACACTGACATTTATGTGAACCCCAAGACCTACAATAAGGTGGGTGACTCCCTCTTCGTGATCCACTCATGGCTCCCCTCTTCGGCCCTCCCCACCCCAAGGAGAAGGGCCTGTGACCGTCGTTTTGAAGACGGTATTAAAGTACTAACTGAGCTCGGTCTCTCTCCGTAGGTCCACGAAATCGAGGGGATTAAGATCGTCACTTATTGCTCCCCTCTCTACTTTGCCAACTCAGAGATCTTCAGGCAAAAGGTCATTGCCAAGGTAAGACTCCATCCTCTGGGGTCCAGACGGGCTGGACAGAAAACCACCAGAAGGAAGGAAGGAGCCGGGAGCCGAGAGCAGGCCACCAAGGCTGCCGTTGCCTTTGTCCCCACAGACAGGCGTGGACCCCCAGAAAGTACTGCTGGCCAAGCAGAAGTACCTCAAGAAGCAGGAGAAGGCGCGGGCAGTGGCCACGCCACGGAGGAAGTCTCTGTGCATGAAATCCAAGGTGAGGGACGCGAGGGCCCGTCTGCTCCCTGCGTCTGTCCCGCAGCGCCTCGGCCTCCTGGCGCCCCTAAGGCAAAGACAGCGAGTCTGACCACCCGGCCAGGGAAGCACTCCCAAGCCCCACCCCCACCCCGTTTTCTAGCAAAGGCAGGATGAGACCGCAGACTCGGAACAGCCCCAACGGGGATTTGCTGAGGTGCCAGCAAAACCGGTGGAAGCCAGCAGGAGATGCGGGTGTGGGGCTTCTGGGGAGAAGCAGGCTGGACCCACAGTCCCTGAGAGGAACCACTTGTCTCCCACGGGCTTCTGCAGGGCCCCGTGGGCTCCGGTGCTCTCTTGAGGGGCCTCCGCTCCACGCAGGCCACAGAGACCAAGCTCACAGGCCCTGCCCAAGGAAGGGGCCTGACGAGGTTTTGGCCGTTGAGATTTTCGGGGCCTACGAGGGTCGAGGGTCGCCGCCAGGCTCGTTACCCACCTCCCCGCCCTGCGCCACCGCCTGACCGGGCTCCTGACCCTGACTGCTGCCGGCCGCAGACTGTCTCCCTGCAGGAGCTGCAGCAGGACTTCGAGGGCCCCTCGCTCACTGACCCCAACAACAACCAGACAGCTAACGGCGCCAGCGTGTCCTCCGCCGCCTGCCGCCCCGACAGTGCCCCAGCCACCCAGGCCGAGCCACCGGCCCCCAGCGAGCCGGCTGACCTGCTGGCCGGCGTCCCGCCCTACGTCGCCTTCCACACCCTCATCCTGGACATGAGTGGGGTCAGCTTTGTGGACCTGATGGGCATCAAAGCCCTGGCCAAGGTGAGGCCCTTGAACAGAGGGGTGCGCCCTGCCCCCACACTCCCCTTCCTTGGGGCGGTCCCCACCACGCCCTGCTAAAGGCCTCTGAGGATTCCAAAGCCCCCCTGCCCCGCCCCCGCTCCCAAGGCAAGGACAGCATGCCCTCTGGCCAGCAGGCCCAGACGGTCCGAGGGAGTTGCTGAGAGGGTCACCGAAGCCCGGGCCGCCTGTGCTGCCACCCCTGGCGCCCCTCTCGCAGAGGCCGCCCGGAAGGAAGAAGCCAAGGGTCCCCCAGTCTGCCGCTTGGCCCCGCGTCCTGGCCGCTCCTCCTCCCTCTCACCCAGACACTCCATCTGGCATCAGCTAGCTCTGGCCAACCCCAGAGAGAAAAGAAAAACATCCACGGGCCGAACAGGCCCCCTCCCCCAGGACACCTTGAGAAAACATGGCCCACGGATAACCCCCAGCACCGCGTGGGCAGGGCCGGCTCGCCTCGGAGCCCCGGCGGCCCAGGATAGGCCGGGGCAGGGAGGGCACGGCGCTGGCACCAGGTGCTCGGAAGGCCCGGCGCCCGGGTTCAGCCTGCCTCCGCTGGGCTGCGTCCGGACGGCCCTGGCTGGAGGCCGAGACGCTCCGGACCGGGCTCTCCCCACGGCTTCTGCCCGAAGCCACAGAGGCAGGAGAGGAGGGTCTGGAAGCGAAGCTGCCGAAAGCAGAGGTCCAGCCGTGAGAAGGGCTGTGGGACTTGAGTGCCGCGCTGGCACGGCCCGCTTCCGCCCGGCTGCCCAGGCGCCCTCGCCAGCACTCCAGGGAGAAGTGGTGTGCTCTGCTGCTATTTTTACCTCTGCTGCCAGGGGCTGGGCTGCTTGTTTGCTTGGCTTCCCTTCGGAAGTGGCTTGTGAATCACTTTTGAGACCCATCGGAACATTCCTTTCCTTCTGTCCCCCTCCCCACGCTCCAGCTGAGCTCCACTTACAGGAAGGTCGGCGTGAAGGTCTTCTTGGTGAACATCCACGGTAAGGGGACGCTGGGTGGGTGGGCACAGAGGGCAGCAGCAAGGAGAGCCCCCAGAGAGTTCCCCGACCACTGCCAGCTCGTAAGAGCCTCAGACGAGTCAGAAGAGACCACGGTCCAACCGGGCGTCCTAGGGGGGTCTCGGGGACAGCATGGGGTGACAGCTGAGAAAGGCCAGCTCCAGTGCTAATTTGCCTTGCACCCTTAACCCAACCCCTTTCTGTTGGGGGAATCAGTTCCTACTTATGTAAAATGAAAAGTGGGTTAGATGAATTTGAGGATCTGCTCCAAAAGTGGAGGGTCGCCAAACTTCGTGAGTACAGCGCGCACACGCCCCACCTGCACGCGGCCGCAGCGGACATCGCATGCAGGCCCCGTGCAACGTCCCGGCATGAGAAGCTGCACGTGTGCGCAGGCAGACCGGAGGGTGTGAGGGCCGCGTGCACACGCCCAGTTTGCTGCGGGGGAGTCAGCGCCCTCGGGGCCTGGCCTGCAGACCCCTCTGTGTGTGCTGGAGTTAGAGCCCGCGGCTTCTCCCAGCTCACTGGGCACCCCCAGACCACCCCCAGCTCCGTGGCACGCTGGAGGTTGCAGGGTGAACTGAAGTGTGCACCCTCACAGCACAGAACTGGCTGCAGCTTCCTCAAGGGCACTTTATTCTTTCCCTCTCCTCCTGCCACCAAGCCGGGGCACCCTGCAGCAGCTGCTGGGTCCGCCTTGGGCTGGAGCGCTCATTCTCGAGCGCTCGTTGCCCTCTGCTGTCCAGACCCGGTATTACAAGGCCGATGCCCTCTCGGGCGGGCGGGGCGCAGCCCCCAGACCCCCTACGCGGCTGCCCTTCCCGCTCACCTCCCCCCACCCAGCTCCGACCCATGGGCGTTGTCTTCCTGAAGCTGACGCGCGCTCCCTCCAGCCCAGGTGTACGACGACATTAGCCACGGAGGCATCTTTGCGGACGGGTCTCTGGAGCACAGCCACGTCTTCCCCAGCGTCCACGACGCCGTCCTCTTTGCCCAGGCAGATGCCCGCCAAGTGGCCCCCGGCCAGGACTTCCACGGGGTAAAGTCCCCGCCCCGGGGTCCCAGGCCCTGAAGGAGCAAGGGCGGGGGGCGGGTCCCCAGCAGCTGCTCTGTGGTTTCACTTTTCTGCAACGTCCGTGGGCATTTTGTTGTCTGTGAAATGGTCACCCTGAGTTGGCGTCACTGGCCCCTCACAGGGGCTCTGCTGTCTTTGTTCCGGGGTTCCTGTTGGGTCTTTTCTCTCTTTTGAAAGTGCTTCTTATATTGTACAGTATTTTCTTATTGCTGATTTCCAGATCACACAGGCACCTAACCGGCAATTCCGTTCATCTCCACATTGGCCTCACTCCCTCCTACTGCTCCTTTTCTAGAAGAGCTTTTAGGAGAGGGAGGGAGCAAACTTGCCCGTGTAATTCGCAGCGTTTGCGACATTTCAGGCTGGTGGTGGCTGAAGAAGCTGGGTCTGAGATTTGTCACAGCTCCTTGACATTTAATTTCCTAGCTCAGTGAGTGGTGGCCAAATGGGGCACACACACAAAAAAACACTGATGAGGATTCCTGAGAGCTGAAATATTCCACCCCACTGGGGTCCCTGCCCAGTCCTCCCCAGCTTCCCCCACCTCCCAACTGGGTCCCTCTCAGGTCAGCCTCTGCCCTTGCTTCTATCCAAGTCTGTGCCCAGTCCTGGATCAAAACGCCTCCTGCCTCAGTGGGCCACCAGGAAGGGTTTTCCAGCCCGACAGCAGCCACCTGCTCTTTGCTTTAAGAGCCTGATGCAAGCGAAGCCGCAGTTCCCAGGCGCCCCGCTGCCCGAGGCCAGAGCTGTCTGAGCCATGGCCTCCGCCCACAAGAGGCTGACCTGGGAGCAGCGCCCATGGTCCGTGGGCTTTGTCCACAAAGCAGAGAGGGAGACGCCGCAGGAACTCCTGCTGCTTGTTATGGCATGAGTTATTATTGCATGGACAGGTCCAGTTATTCACTTGTCTATTTAAAATAGCCCCTGTTATATATGATCAACTGCATGTTTGCGGGTCACAGAATACATCAGTGCATGTAAAGCACACACACACCCTTCAACAGCGTGGTGAGGCAGGAACCCCGCAAAGGGAGTCTGGCCGCCTCTCACGTTTGTAGATGAGGACACAGCTTCCCGGAGAAGGGAAATGGCTTCCCCAAGGCCAGGCAGCCAGCCAGCCCCGGGAGCCTGCACATGCCCACGCAGGAGGGCAGATGCTGAGGGTGTGGTTTAGGGAGGAGACCGCCCTGGGCTGTATTTTGTAAGGCAGATGAAGGACAGTGAATTGGGGGTACAAGGGAGCATGTCAGAAAACATGGTGCCTCCGGAACCTGCCACCTGTCCCAGACTTGGACATCAGCCCCTGGAGTTCATTCTGCACCCCTTCTGCCTTCCAGGCTCCCCTGGACATGGAGCTCTCCCTGTACGATCCTTCAGAGGAGGTCAGCCCTGGCTACTGGGACTTAGAGCAAGTAAGCTGGGGCCGTGAGGAGGGAAGCAGCAGATCCCCCAGACGCTCACGAGGGCTTGTGCACCCCAGCCCGGGCACTCACCTCGGAGCAACGTTTCTCTCTCATCCTTCTTTTAATAGCAGAGCTTAGTTCTTCTCCCTCCCTGGCAGGCACCGTGGGGGAGGGAGAGAGGCCGCACCAGGTCCTGGAGCGCTAAGGTCTATTCTTAACCCTCCAACGCGTAAACCACATGGCCTTGGCAAGACACAGGACGCCAATAAGCTCCAGTGCTTATTGTCAGTGTAAAGCAAGGGAATATGGGTGACCCCTGTCCCAAGTGCCTCAGAAGATGGGTTTGCATTTGTTCTGTCATTAATTCTGAAGGCACTAGGGCTCGCCCGCTGCTCCCTGCTCAGGGTGGCTGTCAGTGAACAGAGCAAAGACCCCTGCCCTTAGGGCAATATTGTGGGAGGGCCTGAGCTCCAGGGGCACAAATCCTCTGGGTGCAAATCTTACTGCTCGGGGTCAGGCCTCAGGCACTAAGTCTGCAGGTGTGAGGGTAACTGTCCCCACAGGTAGGGTACTACGTACTCAGTGAGCTAAGTTAAAGGACGCCAGATGACTAGCTTGAGAGAAATCTGGCTCTGGGTCTGTTTGCGATAGCGTCCTTCTTTTGACCTCTCCTGTTCATGCGGGACTTGAGTTCCGTGGTCCTCTGAGCACCTTCTCTGGGAGGGTTGGAGTGGGGGGGGCTTTAGGAAATCAAGCAGGAGCCACAGAGATTCCACAAGCTGATTTCTGTGCCCCTCCCACACAATCTCTGGCACATTCCAAAAAGCCTGGAGCAGCCCTCAAGTCCACGAGCGCGAGCTCAGGCCACGCAGCACACCAGAAGTGACTCCAACCCGACTCCAGTTGTCTTCTCCTGTCTCCTCTGTAGCATCCACCTCTTGGGCCCACGCTGCTTCTCCCCACCGACACTGTACACGCACACGCGCTCACAGTGCCCTCCGTGGCCTGGTCGCCTGGTGGTCGCGGACTCTGCAGCCACAGGCCCAGGCTCCCTTCCCCTCCCTTTTCTTCCCGCAGGAGATGTTTGGGAGCATGTTTCATGCAGAAACACTGACCGCCCTCTGAGGGACAGCCAGCTGCGGTGCCGCCTCCAGCGTGCTGGACACTGGGCACTCCGTGAAGGACGCACCTGGGGTCGCAGAGAGTGGCCTTCAAGCAGAGCACCACAGGACTTTGGACCCTCTCTGTCCTCCTCCACCTCCTCTCTCCCTCCCCCCTCCCTCCTGCCTGTAGGGTGAATGACTCTCAGCCTCAGGAGGAGATATGTCCTCCCCCTTCCCTGGCCCCAGGACCCCCAGCAATGGGCAAGCCTTCTGCTCAGCTGCCACACACCACGTGCCCCGCTGGTGTCAGCTGCTGGACCCTGACGTCCAGGGTTTAGCAGGGGCCAAGAACAGAGGGAGGGTCCAGCTGCACTGGCCTGGGCTTGCCTGGCTCAGGCCGGAGGGGGCCGACAGTCACAGGACACAGGGAACAACCTGCGTGGACTCGGCTGCCCCCTCGGCTGCTCCAACACCACTATGGCGGCTCTGTACCCCACACACCTAGAAATCTCTCTTGGTGGCTGTGGGCCCTTCCCCCTCATCCTGGGGTCCTGGGACCTCCACTGCTAAAAGCACACCACACCAGCTGGAGGAGTGGCCAGGACCCCCCAAGGCCACCAGAGCTACCTCCCCAGGGGCAGCCCACCGAAGAGCCGCCCCAACCTCCAAAGCAATATCATCCCCCCACACTCAGGGACTGCTCCCTGCCACTTGAGACTGCGTAGGAACCCCAAAGGGACAGGTGAGAAGCAGGCAGAATCCTCTGGCAACTAGCAAGAGATCCCAGTTATCATGCACAAGAGCTTCAGAAATGCCAACCCAGGGAAACTGGGGGGGCCTGATCCCTGAAAACCCCTCTGTTCTCAGAGCCCCCTGGAAATCTGCCTCGTCCTTCTTCACTTGCAAAAAGCCAATGCTTTTTAACTCCCTCAGTTTATGGCCTGAATTCTTCCCCCAGCCAAGGGAAGAAGCCCCCCACACCAACTGCAGCCCCCAAGTGGATGCAGAATGTACAGAAGAGTCGATGGGGTCTTCTTCCACGGGGATTCCTTCCCAAACTCAGGACCTAGGCCACCTTCTAGAAAAGGTGAGAAGAGGGATTGTATCCCCATGTATATAAAGAGGTAACTAGAGAAATCCCACTGATCACTTAAAAATAAATATGTTCCATGTGGAAGTATTCTGGAAAATGTCCCTGGAAATGCATAGAAAACCTAGTGGCCTCTGCCCACTACTTCTCCTCCAACTTAATGCTCCTTCAACTTAATGACCCCTGCCCAGCAGGTTGGGCTGGCCCAGCCTGGGAAAAATGTCCCAACTCCTGACTTCAGCCCAACCTGCTTTGTGCGTTTGTGTGTAGAGTGAGCCAGTCGGCTCGCTGGTCTTCCTAGAGTTAAAGGAGAGGGTGCTGGCAAAAAGCCAACAGATTCTTGGCCGACAAGCATTGCTTCTCTGTGAATTCATTATGCCATCTGGCTGCCAGTGGAACTCAGAACTTGGAAGGCAGAAGACTATCTGGGATTCACCATGCCCGGCACCCAAAGTGCCAGATTCCAGAAGAACAAGAACTTTAGCCAATGACAATTCACCTTCCCCTACTCCACCTCCTCAATGTCCAGCTCAGGCCCAGGAGGTAGGGGAAGGTCACATAGCCCCAGGATACCCTCAGTCAAAAGTGACCTTTGAGCCAAGAGTCCAGACCCTTTGAGGCCTTGATGAAGTGACCATTAAACTCCAGCCCTACGGGGGTTGCTGACTCACAATTGGCCTGAGCTGGTGCTCAAGAAGGGGTCCTGGAACCCGTGCAAGGAATCAGGTCCTCGTAGAGTTCATGGAGTGGTTTACACTGGAAACAGGTGGGTAGAGGGAGACATTGAAGGAAATTTCACTGCTGGAAATTTCTTGGAACGAACACAAATTCAGAGACTTCTTTCTGGACATGAGTGAGAAAGGTAGTGAAATAATCCAGAATTTCAATATTTTTGAATGTTGTTAGTGTTGCTGACCTGTGATGATGTGGTCCTGGGGATGACTGGGACACTTGAGATATTTGTGTAACTTATTTAATTTAAAAACCATTCTCCTTTTGTTCATTTTGTTAATAAAGTGGTTTTGAAATGCGAACAAACCATGTGTTTGGGTGGTTTTACAGAGAGGCAAAACAAGTCAACTCCAGTTAAAGCTGGCCCTGTCTTACACTATCTTGGGGGAAGAGATAAGGAGCTGAGACTGTTACAAGGCAACCCTAACATAAAATGGGTTTCCCTCACTGGGTCCTCATGCGCGTGCTCAGAAGACTTTTAAAAAGCCCCAATTTCAGGTACACATGACAAAAGTTATTAACGGGTTTTATTTTTTGAAAGAAGGGGAATAAAATAGTAATAATACCAAGGGAAAGAGAGAGATACAAATCTGTAAATATCCTACCAGATCTTCTAAGCAATGGCGCGTTGAGAGCTGGCTCCGAGTCGAGAGAGATGCTCCCAAGGAAGAGAGAGCCCAAGGCTCACCTCTGGTTTTGTAGCCACCCTGGCTGCTTAACTCCACCCTCAGGTCCCAGAGATCCACTCTTGTTTTATAATCATTTTATCGGATTTGTGGTTCTAGAACACTGGTGGTCTGGAGTGGGGGTTGGAGTCCACACACCTATCTGTGTAATCCCTTCAGGACTACCTTTCCCCCTAACAAGACCTCTCTGTGGGTTTCCCAGCCCCTCTCCAAGTCCTGGTTTTCCACTCCTGGCAGTGGATAAGCTTCCATGAGCCAGCTGAAGAACAGAGATTAGAGAGAGAAAATGGGACTAAGGGATGGTCAGGATTGAGCACCAATTCCCAGAGCCAGAATTGCTTGGCTGGGCCTCCCTGGGGGCGCAGTGGGTTAAGCAACGCACTATGAAGCAAACCACAGCCACTGCAGCACGAGTTCGATCCCTGCTGCCGGCCAGGGAGGGGACCCACATGGTGCAGCAGACCTCTCCTGCTGTGCCCGCTGCTCCCCTCAGCAGTGTACTTCAGTTGATCTGTCTGTTCTGCTCCCCGCTCTCTGTAGTGAATCCTCTCACCCCCCCACACCTCTGGCCTGTACCCCAGCTCTTGTGTGCATAAATACATAAATCTCTTCAGAATTGCTTGACTATGAGAGAAGTCAAAGTCCCATTGTCCCTTGTGCATACACTTCTTGTGCCAGCTCTTCAACACTCCTCAGCTACCTGTTAAGGGTCCGTTTCATCAATACTCAGCAAAGCGTTCTGAAATCTTATTTTGCAGGTGCACACGGTCTAGTCCCATGTTTCCCTCCCCTGTTTGTAAGACAAGCCAAAGAGAGTGGAGGCACAGAAGTCAAGTGTCCAGCAAATGAGGCCGACCTCGCACACTTTGTTCACTAATGGAAAATAGAAGGAAACAAGAAAAATCACTGAAAAACAAAGAGCAAAGCTGTGAAGGAGACAAAAATAGTTTGAATTGGGAGGAGATGAAGGAGGAATAAAAGGGAAGGAAGGTAAATGCTTAGCAGCGTAGAGATACATGGGGGCAAAGAGATTGGGAGAGCTAGAAAAGGGAAAATGGGTGATGGGATGAGGAAGTATTATGGAGGCAAAGAAGTGAATATGTTCCAAAATATCTATGTAAAACAAAAAAATCTTGATTTTTCCTGTTCTCCAACTGCCTTGTAAACTGTGAGTAAATTAACAATTCGTACCCCTCCCTTTTGAATATATATATATATATATATATATTTAAGGATGTTGTCTTAGCCTGAATCCTTCTGAAAGCAGAACCTGAGACAAAAGCTTTGGTACAGATATTTAGTAAATGATTCTGGGCAAGAGTGAAAGTCAGGAGGAGTAAAACAGTGTGGATTGGGGGAAAACCAACACAAGAATGGCTTATGGAGGTAACCGCTTTGGGAGGCTATTGGAGCTCCACCTCACTGGGCCTTCCCAGGATCCCTGTGAAATGCATCTCCAGACTATCCTTGTGGACATTAACCATTACTCCTATCTTCTGTTGATATGTGTGTTCCCATGGCCATTAAATTTCCAGCAACTACAGGTTGTATATATGTGACCACAGAGCACTTCTCAAGGTGTACCATGCTGTGGATTCAGAGAGGTGCCCCAGGACAAGAAGAAAGAGCATGAACCTGCTCCAGAGAAGGGCCAAGAGGGAAGATCACTCAGAACTTTTTTGTTAAGCTAAGCTAGCTAAGCTAACAAAAGTTACCCAACAGAGGTTTAGTAGGAAAGTTTTGAGCACATCTGACTCAGATGTATTTCTTTTCATCTTTAAAATCTATTTACTTTAGTTGCAAAATTATGACATGTAAAATTATAACGTAATTAGCAGTCTTTCGGAGCAATGTCAAAATGTTAGGGGGATAGGTCATCCTAAATGGATTATGGGTGTGTGGACTCCAACCCCCACTCCAGACCACCAGTGTTCCAGAACCACAAATCCGATAAAATAATTATTGAAGAGTGGATTACTAGGACCTGAAGATGGAGCTAAGCAGCCAAGCTGGGTATAAAACCAGAAGTGAGCCTTGGGGTCTCTCTCTTACTAAGGAGCCAGACCCCTTCCCCCGGAAGACATCTCTCTTCCTTTGGAGCCATCTCATTCAACTCAAAGCCAGCTCTCAACGCGCCATTGCTTAAATTTGGTAGGGTATTTGTAGATTTGTATCCCTCTCTTTTTCCCTTGGTGTTATTACTATTTTACTCCCCTTCTTTCATAAAATAAAACCTATTAATAACTTTTGCCACGTGTACTTGGAGTTAAGACTTTTTAAGTCTTCTAAGCGCGTGGGTGGAGGACCCAGTGAAGGGAACCCATTTTATATTAGGGTTGCCCTGTAACAAAAACACTATCTCACATTTATAAACTGGAATGGGCACTTTTAAAACTAATCCTAAACATGGTCTCTGGCACCATTCCTTTCTAAAAGGAACCTAGGCTTCTCAGAGATATGACTGATTTCAGTGCCAGGGTATGATCGATACAATCTGAGGTCTGGGATATACCAGAAAACAAGGAATTGTTTAAAAAATGAAGGGGACATGTCACAAGATCACAGGAATCAGATTGAAGCAGCTCCCCCTAGTCAAATGGAAGACAATTTGAGCACCAAATTCATTAAATACAATGATGAGTTCTAATCCCTTACAAATATGAATTGAGCTCATACCAATGATGACAGATAGATAGATAGATAGATAGATAGATAGATAGATAGATAGATAGATACTCTCTAACCATAATGCCCCAAAATTACAAATCAACTATGAGAGAGAAAATGGGGAAACCTATGATTACATGGACACCAAACAATATGTTGCTGAACAGCTACTGGATAAAAGAAAATATCAAAGAACAAATAAAAAAAATAAATATTATGAGATGAACAAAAATGATGATACAAGCTACCAGAATCTATGGTTTACAGGAAAAGTGGTCTTATGGGGGAAGATAATGCAATATAGGTAACATTAAGGTGCAAGGAATGTCCCAAATAAATAATTTATTTTTTTTAAAGATTTATTTATTTATGCATACAAGCACTGGGGTACAGGCCAGAGGTGTGGGGGGTGAGAGGATTCACCACAGAGAGTGGGGAGC
>JAGFMF010011641.1:4178664-4206833 GCA_019455555.1 Galemys pyrenaicus | reverse complement strand
CGCAGCCACTGCAGCACGAGTTCGATCCCTGCTGCCAGCCAGGGAGGGGACCCACATGGCGCAGCAGACCTCTCCTGCTGTGCCCGCTGCTCCCCTCAGTGGTGTACTTCTGTTGATCTGCCTGTTCTGCTCCCCACTCTGTCTGTGGTGAATCCTCTCACCCCCCACACCTCTGGTCTGTGCCCCAGCTCTTGTATGCATAAATAAATAAATCTTAATGCTATTAAAGGACTTAGATAGTGACATAAGGTGAACAAAGGATATCCCATGTTCATGGATGGGAGAATCATAGTCATCATAACTATTCTGCCTAAAATGACATAATATTTATTTTTATTTATTTATGCATACATGAATAGGGGTGCAGGCCAGAAGTGTGAGGGGTGAGAGGATTTACCAGAGAAAGAGTGGGGAACAGAACAGGTGGATCAACTGAAATATACTGTTGAGGGGAGCAGCAGGGGAGACAGCAAGGTCTGCTGCACCATGTAGTTCAGCTCCCTGGTCAGGGATCAAACTCCTATTACAGTGGCTGGTGATAGTTCGATAGTGTTACAGGGCAACCCTAATATAAAATGGGTTTCCCTCACTGGGTCTTCACCCAGACACTCAGAAGACTTTTATAATAAGCCTCAACTTCAGGCACAGGCAACAAAAGTTATTAAAGGGTTTTATTTTACAGAAGAAGGGGAATAAAGTAGAAATAACACAAACACAAAAGAGAGGGATACAAATCCATAAATACCCTACCAGATCTGAGCTATAATGCAATGGCCCGTTGAGAGCTGTCTCTGAATCAAGTGAGATGTCTCCAAAGGAAGAGAGGACCCAGGGCTCACCTCTCTGGTTTTATAGCCAGCCTGGCTGCTTAAGTCCACCCTCAGGTCCCAGTGATCCACTCTTCGATAATCATCTTATTGGATTTGTTGTTCTGGAACACTGATGGTCTGGAGTGGGGGTTGGAGCCCACACACCCATCTGTGTCATCCATTCAGGGCTAACCTTCCCCCTAACACTCTCACCCCGCAAGTGCCGCAGCACCCCCCTCCACTTCTGGCCTATGCCCCAGGTCTTACATGCATAAGTAAATAAAAATAAATCTTTTTTAAAAAATAGATTAATGATTTCTTGGGGCTAGGGGAGACTAGGGGGTGACTGCTAAGGCGCAGAGGGTTTACTTTAGAGATGATGAAAATGCTCTAAAAAATTGACTGTGGTCATGTTCGTACAACTCTTGACTCGTGTGCTTAAAAACAGATCTGACATCTTGACACCTGATGAGGAAGGAAACTGAAGAACACAGAAAGACAAAGGGTAGTCCTTAAAATAAGCCAGAGAGAAAATGGTTCATTCTTATGTCAATAATTACATTGCTAACCAACTTCAACAAGAATAACAGAAGCCAGGAAAACAGCGCCTTCAAAGTGCTCAGAGAAAACAGCCATCAACTAAGATGATATATTCAACAAGGTTATCTCTCAAAAATGAGAATGAAATAAAGACCATTTTGTTACAGGGTAACTTTAATATAAAATGGGTTTTTTTACTGGGTTTTTTATTTGTGTGCTTAGAAGACTTTTAAAAAGTTTTAACTCTAGGTATACGTGGCAAAAGTTATTAACAGGTTTTATTTTATGAAAGAAGGGGAATAAAATAGTAATAATACTAAGGGAAAAAGAGAGGGATATAAATTTACAAGTACCTTACTAGATTTAAGCAACGGCGCGTTGAAAACTGGCTCCGAGTCGAATGAGATGGCTCCGAAGGAAGAGAGATGTTTTTTGAAGGAAGGGGTCTGGCTCCTCAGTAAGAGAGAGTCTTAGGCTCACCTCTGGTTTTATAGCTAGCTTGGTTGCTTAACTTTACTTTTAGGTCCCAGTGATCCACTCTTTGATAATTATTTTATTGGATTTGTGGTTTTGGAACATTGATGGTTTGGAGTGGGGGTTAGAGTTTACATACTTATAATTTATTTAGGACTACCTTTTCCCCCTAACAATTTCAGACAGAAAACAACTGAGAGTTAACGCTCACCATGTTACAGGGCAGGGAGAGGAGCATCCCAGAACCCCCAAGCCTGTCCTCTCTGAATGGATTCTGCCATCCGCTGCATTAAGACAAACATAAAAAACCTTTAATGGAAAGGAACTTTAATACAATCAGGATACAATACAGAAAGGACAAAGAACATAGTGACTAAGTTAAGTATCCAAAGTTACCATCTCCTTGAGGGTAAAAGTCCAGTCAAATAGGATTGGCCCAAAGCAAGGCCCAAAAGCCTGCCACACATCTAAAGGACCTTTCAGTAGAGACCATTAGAAAAAGGTCGGAAAGAGTCAGACAAATCTGGGAGGAAAAGAGCAAAATCAAAATCAAGATGAAAGCTGCCATTGTTAACCTCCCCACGGGTCTCTCAGCCACATCTGTTCCAACCAGTCCAAGACCAAGAAGCCAGCGCAGTTTCTTCACATGTCCCTCTGCTCCACGTGCCTCCTCCAGGTCTCTTTGCTGCTTTCTATCTTGCTTCCTTCTTCCTCCCTTCTGTCCTCTCTGCAGAATCTTCTCTCCCTCCTCAGCTCCACCCACTTAGGGCAGAACCGGGATTCTGGAACTTTCCCCTTTCCTGGGGACCACCCTGTTACAATCAGACTTTCAAAGAGTAACTTTAAAAGAATGAAGATGGGGGGGAGGAGGACAAGTATTCAAGAGGCATGGTCTGAGACTCAAGAAGAAAAATGAGACAAAGAACTGGTGAACATATTAGTAAATATATAAAGTCTCTGTGACAATAAAAATAGTAATTTTAACTTCGTGACATTTAAAAATAAATTTTACAACTAAAATAATGAAAAACAATAGCACAGAGAGAAGGTGATTGTGGTCTGCCAGATTAACCACCGTGACTGTTAGCTGCAGCTCTGCCTTCCTTCAAGGTCAGAACTGCCCTTCAGAAAACCAGTCTAGGAACCAAACCTTATCAAATCAAGTTAGAGCAGGAAGCCAGGGTATGCACTAAGAGGAATGTCTGGTGGGCTGAGGACTGATGTATGACAAAGGACCCCTCCCAGAAACTGATTGGTGGAATGCTTTATTGTTAAGAGTAGACAATGGCCTGGGGTCCAAGGGTGCAGTTTCAAATACAGCTCTTGATCTTCAAGCAGATAAGCATTATCTGGTCAGCAGACTCATATCCACCCAAGGCCTAAATGACAAAGACACATTCTTACTTCCACCCATTCTTTTCTCTTTGTCCTCCTACCCCAAGTAACTGATGCTCTATGTTCATTGTTTTAATGAAAGGCCAGGACTCTGCTTGTTAAGAGCATCCTGCATCGGGCAGCTGCTCCGCGACTCCCGTTGGTCTCTTCATCAGTGTGGTGTTGTATAGCACAACAGGTGATCTGAGTGAAAGTATATCTTCGTATTTTACAGAGAAGAAGGTTATAATGTCAGCTTCAAATTTATTAAGTATGGATACTAAAATCTCAACAGTAGGGCCCTCCCTACTGGCACAAGGGGTTGAGTACCACACTATGGGGCTTCCTCAGCCACAGCAGTGTGGATTCGATCCCCGACCAGGGAGGGGACCCACATGGCACAGCAGACCTCTCCTTTCTGTTCTGCTCCCCACTCTGTCTCCAGTGAATCCTCTCACCCCCCAACACCTCTGGTCCATGCCCCAATTCTTGTATGCATAAATAATTTTTTTTAATTTCAATAATAAAATCATAAGAAGGTAACAAAGAATACAATTTCCAAACCAGGAGAGGAGAGGAAAATAGAAATTAGAAACAAACCACAAAAATGAAAACTTAATTTTGAGACACAATAAATGAGGAGAAAGAAGCATAAAAAAGTAGCGCTACTGGTAACAGGATAGAAATATGTTCAAACACACACACACAATAATTGTGAATAGAGTAATTTGTGAAAGAGAAATTGTCTGATTAGATTAAAATTAAACCCAGAGTTTCTTTAAATAAATAACTAAAAGATAACATATCAATATATATTTGTGACACTGGCATAGAAAAAGATAACTAAACAAGAAACAAGACACTAACTGTAAAAGAAAATAATTGATGAATTAAAATTTAGACTTCGGTTCATCTAAATACCATAAAGAAGATGAAAGTACACAATGCAGAAAAGACACAAAACACAAAGAAATGTTTGTAACATTAATACAACTGACAAAATAGCAGTATCCACAATACATAGATACTCCTAAAAGTCCTTAAAAAAACAAGCAACACAAAACAAAAATTGGGAAAATACATGAAGAGTCTTTTTACCGCGGAAATACAAAGGGGAAATAAGCAGATGAGAAGACAGTTAAACTCCTTAATTAACTGGGAAGCAGAAACACAGTAAGTATTTGCTAATTTCTAAATGGACAAAATAAAGGCATCTGAAGTGTTGGCAAGTGTGGGAAGAGCAGGGAGCTACAGAACTCATGTTCTATGCACAGCTCGCAGGTAGGAGTTTAAACTTGTTCAACAGCTTTAGAAAATAATCCAGCATTGCTTTCTCAAGTTCAATGTTCATAACACACAGTACGACCCAGCAGCTCCACACCTGGATGCGCATCTCTGGGACCCAGAAGACCAGCACAGTGAACGTCTATGTCTCCGCAAGTGCTGCACCAGTCACCGGAATGTAATGGACTACGTTGGACATCGCAGGTGGACACAGCCACCAACACAATGTCGAGTGAACAAAGAAAATTCCCTAAGACCATGCACACAGTGAGCAAAAGCAAAACTCTCCTCTCCCCTCCCTCCTCTCCCCTGAGCACCACGCTCTGCACCCCGGGAGAGCGATTTTTCTTCTTTTTTTCTGTTCACACTTAAAAATTCATCTCCAGCCTGTTTTTAATGTTCTAAGATCTTAAACCAGGAACTGAATACAGAAATGTTCCTGTAATGGGGCCTCCCTGGTGGCACAATGGGTTAGGCAGTGCACCATGAAGCAGGCCGCAGCTACTGAAGCACGAGTTCGATCCCTGCCACTGGCCGGGGAGGGGACCCACATGGCGCAGCAGATCTCTCCTGCCTCGCCCGCTGCTCCCCTCAGCAGTGTGTTTCAGTCTATCTGCCTGTCCTGTTCCCCACTCTGTCTCTGATGGATCCTCTCACCCCCACACCTCTAGCCTGTACCCCAGTTCTTGTATGCATAAATAAATAAATCTTAAAAAAATATTATCCTGTCCTTAAATATTCTTTACATCTCCTATCATGCAACTTTTGATATTTAATATATGCAATGACTATGTGAGGCAAATAATAACATGACTCCTACGGTCAGTTGCTTCTGTCTCCCAGGCCAGGTCTTTGTCCAAGATAACCACGATCTGAAACTCAGTGCATTGCTTAACCCACTGCGCCACCAGGCAGGCCCCAGGATAATGTTTTAATACTAAAGGAATGAAACAGAATATAGAACTTTGTATATAGTTTGCATGTGTTCCATTTTAAAACACACAATTCATATGTCAGTATTTGTGGGCATAGAAAAAGATGAGATAACACACCAAACTATTATGATTGAATGTTTCTCTGGACATCGGGATAGCACATGATTGTTTTCTTCTTACTTTATTTTCCACATAATTCACAATGTTTATTAATTTTTATAATCATAAAAGCTTTCAAGTTGGATTGGAATTAAACTACTATGTCTTAAAATTTCTGTGAATGATCGAGCACACTTGAAAATTCATCTCATCTCTGTTTTTAATGTTCTGGATCTTAAACACAGAGGTGAATATTTGAAATGTTCATTATGTTACTCTTTACACCTTTCTGTATGTGAAGTGTTCCATAACACTGTTTCTAAGTTCCTGTAAGTAACTAATGATTGCAGTTTTTCCTTTTGTTGTATTTTTAAAGCAGGAGTAGTGGAGGAGAAAAACACTTTCCTCTCTGACCTCTGGCAAACATCAGGACTGTAAATTTGTACCTTTGGTCACCAATAGTTTACACGGCCTGACTGGCTACACAGTGGTTCATTGTACTTTTCTAGAAAACTCTAAAATGAGAGTTCTGCCAGATTAAATCACATCAAGGTGTCTGAAAATTAAAAAAAAAAGTCACTTCTGGCTCCGAGAAGAGAAGTCTAATTTTATAGCTGTGTCCCAAGAGAGACTTTTGTCCTCCAAAAAAACAACTACTCAGATCTCCTGAAGGGCTATGAAATTTCGGACTGATGGCTATCCCAAAGTTATTAGTGCATAAACTTTCTAAAAATCCTAGGTCTTGATGTATTGGCCTAGAGTTGCAAAAATGCATCGTTAGTGTCAAAATCATTTTCAACGAAGCTCCTAGACAGGAACAGGCCTCTGCTCTGCAAATTCAAAGCCGCGTGTACAGACTGAGCAAAAGCGCCGCGTGCAGACGGAGCAAGCTGTTCAGCTTTAGGTCAATCACGCTGGGGGCGGCAGGGCAAGCAGGGGTCAGAACCTCCGCGATGGACTGGACTGCGGTGGTAGTCAAGTCCTGAGCGTCAGAAGAAGCAGTTTAGGGACCGACACGCTTCTTTCACCTGATTTTGCTTACACGCCCTTAACTCCGCTGTCACGCGGCCAGAGATTCTCTCCCAGCAGAAGCCGAGCGCAGGTGCGACCGTTCACCGAGGCCACAGGAGGCCTCACCTCGCCTCCGCTCCGCAGCGGCCTCGGCAGCGAGAACCACAACTCCCACAAGGCCTTGCTGCCCGGGGGGTGGGGCCAGCCCTTCAATTGGGTGGTCACAGCCAGGGTCACGCGATGATTGGCTGTGCCTGGGAATGGGGCGGGGCTAAGGCAGTTGCGGGAATTAGAACTATGACAAAGTTGGGACGTACCTGGGGCCTCAGGTCCAAATTCCAGCAGCTGTTCTGGCGGCAGGGACTCGGAGGAGCATGGCTGGGTCGTTGGCTTGCGTGCGGGCCCTGGCGACTGTGCTTCTGCTGGGCCTCGCCACCGTCTCCAGATCGATGAACCTGCAGGGAAAGGAGAGTCAGGAGGCGTCTCGAATCCCTTCACAGTTCAGCTCCCAGGAGCGCGTCGCGATGAAAGAGGCGCTGAAAGGTGAGCCCGGGGTCCCTTCGCCCACCTGTGCTCAGGTACGGTCCCTCTCTCCTCGGGGCTTCCCTCTCCAGCCGAAGAGGGTCCCTGCTCCAGCTGCAGCTCCACGCGGCACGCTCCGGACCCCTCCTCCAGCTCCGCGCCCCAGCCCGGCTGCACCTGGGCACCCCACCTATTGCCTGTCCTTGGCGAGCTCTGGTTTGGGAACCGGCGGCTTTCCTGCCGGACCTAAGGGCGTGCCCGTCACCCACCCTACCTGTATATCAAGAGCTTTTTTTTTTTTTTTTAAGATTTTTTTATGCACACAAGAACTAGGGTACAGGCCAGAGTCGTGGGAGGTGAGAGGATTCGCCAGAGGCAGAGTGGGGAGCAGAACAGGCAGATCGAAACGCACTGCTGAGGGGAGCAGCGGGGAGCGAGGAGGCAGGAGAGGGCTGCTGCGCCCTGTGGGGCCTCTCCCTGGCCAGTGACAGGGATCGAACTCGTGCTGCAGTGGCTGCGGTCTGCTTCGTAGTGCGTTGCTTAATCCACTGCGCCACCAGGGAGGCCCCTCAAGAGCTTTTTTTAACTTTTGGAAGTTTGTGTGTGTTAAATCTCTGCGATAGCTTTTTTTTTTTTTTTTTTTTTTAAGATTTATGAAAGGTTTCGGGGCAGTTAGAAGATGGAGANTGGCTTTTTTTTTTTTTTTTTTTTTTAAGATTTATGAAAGGTTTCGGGGCAGTTAGAAGATGGAGACCCAGGCCAAGTTTCTGACAAGCAGGAGCTTCATTGCACCCCCAGGAGGTCATCCCTGACCACACAGGATAGGGGGAGGTCTGGGAATTCGTGCCCTGGTTGATCAGGGAAGGCGTTTTTATAGGTTAAGGGAGTGGGTGTCAGGGTAGAGAATGAGGAACTTGGGGTCTGTAGAGAATGAGGAACTAGAGGATGGGGTATCAGATAGTGCCATCTTGTGGCTGGAAAGTGTTGACATCTCGTGGTCAGGGGATGTGACTTGGGTGTGGCTCCTTGTGCCCCTCACCTACCTTTCAATTTATTTATTTATGCACGCAAGAACTGGGGTGTGGACCAGAGGTGTGAGGGGTTAGGGGATTCACCAGAGACAGAGCGGGGAGCAGACAGGCAGATCGACGGAAATCCACTGCTGAGGGGAGCAGCGGGGAGGCAGGAGAGGTCTGCTGTGCCCTGTGGGTCCCCTCCCTGGCCGGGGATCAAACTCATGCCACAGTGGTGCGGTGCTTATCCCCTTGCACCACTGGGGGCCCCCAAATCTCTGCGATGTCTTAACAGAAGACTAAATGATCTTAGTCTTATCCACTGCAGGGGGGAAATTGAGGTTTAGGTCAATTTAATGATCCCAGAACCCCAGAGCAAGGGCTGAGCTCTGGGTGACGACGTCTAGTGCCCACACTCCAGCTGGGCTCCGAAAAGCTACAGGAAAGGGGGGTCAGGGTGTTCCTTGGGTGTGGGAAGTTCCTAATTTCCTCCCCTAATTAAAGGACATCTCTCCTCTTAACCTCTAACCAAGGTTGAGATCATTACCTTCCTAGCCTGCATTTCCAGAGGGAGGTTTCTGTGGCATGCTAGATCTTGTAGATAATGAGATGTGTCCTCAGCATTGGGCTAGCTCCAGTTTTTCTTCCTTTCATCAAGTAAAGGCTTAAAAGAAACTGCCTGTGTTTCCAGGTAGATGGAGGCAGGGACCAGAAACCAGCCCCAGCAACTGTATATAAACTACACTGTGGAGGCACAGGCCTGGAAGGTAGCTGGCAAAAGGGAAAGGGCATTGCTCCAGCCTTCACACAGGAGAAAGCAGAAGCAACGTGAAAACCTAAAGTAGACCCCTTAAAACAGTATAGCTTAGAACTCCGAGCGGGAAGTAAAATGCCTGATTGCGATCTTGGGGCTGCCTCGCATTTACGCAGCTTCTTTCGTCTTCTGTCTCAGCTTCCCCCTTGTGGTAGGCGAGGATGAAGGGTTAACCCTAAGCAAAAAGCAGTCAAGGAGTAAGTTTATCTTTCAGACGTCCTTAAGACCTAAAACGCCCAAGTGCATTTGTTCCCACCATATCTTTGATAACACTCTCAAATATTCTTATCATTCATTCGTTGTGTTTTCCCTCCCCTGTTTGCATTTGATATTGGAACATTTTTAGAGCTTATCACTTTGGAGGCTCAGAAGTGTGCACCAAATTGTAACTCAAGGAACTGAGACCTCTGGGTAGGACAGGTGAGATTATGTAGGAGTGAGAAGATTTGGGGGAGCTTCTACATCCCCTGTTCCCAGACATCATGTGCAGCAAAACAAAACAAAAGGCCCGGCCTCAGCTGAGAGGTCAGCGAGACTCTGGATGAGCTGGCCTTAAGGACTGGCCCAGTGTCCGCACACAAAGCCCCGTCACAGGGACATCCAGGACAGCGGGCTCCTTGGGGTCGTCACAGTATGCTGACTTCAGAGGCACAGTAAAGTCTTGGGAAGCAACTTAGAGTAGCTCCCCGTTCAGAGTCAGGGTCCAAAATCTCCTCCCCTCCAACTCCTCTTCCAACTTGGACTTTTTTTCCTTAAGAGCCACATTAGGGGCCTCCCTGGTGGCACAAGGGATTAAGCACAGCACTATGAAGCATCCGCAGCCACTGCAGTGTGAGTTCAATCCCTGGCCAGGGAGCTGACCCATATGGTATGTCAGACCTCTCCTGTCTCCCCGCTGCTCCCTCAGCAGTGTTGTTTAGTCAATCTGCCTGTTCTGCTCCCCACTCTGTCTCTGGTGAATCCTCTCACCCCACCCCCACACACCTCTGGCCTGTACCCCAGTTGCTGTATGCATAAATAAATAAAATCTAAAAAAAAAAAAAAAAGCCACATTAGCCTAAATGAACCCAAAGACCAGGGTTTCAACCCCAGTTCTGCTGCTCCATTCTGGACAACCTTGGACAGTTCACCTAATCTCTCTTAGCTTGTTTCCTTACCTTCGAGTTAGGGACAGCACCAGTGATTACTGTGTGGGGTGGTTTGCCCTCACAATAAGATAATAAATATCAAAGAACTTTCCGTGCATAGAGGGCCGTGGGAAAACAAATGATTGTTCATCTGTGATCCTCCACCTCCTGTTGTGTGACCCTGACAGATGCCATCAAGATCCCAACGGTGTCTTTCGGCCCCGAGGAGTTCAACACCACAGCCCTGGCTGAGTTTGGGGAATTCATTCAGAAAGGTGAGCCGCGAGCTGCGGGAAGGGGGAGACCCCGTTCCTTTACAAGGTGGTAACGACATTTTAGCTTGCAGCTCAGTAGCTGACAGTCTGATTCCCACGGGTCTCTTTTGCGTGTGTGCGTAGGGGAGAGGCATAGAAAGGAGAAGCCAGGAGTTAGGATGGAGGCTGAGTAGAGACGACAGATTTATCCTATGAAGAACTAAGACTCGAAGTTAATTAATTAGGTTGGAGTTTGAACTCCCAACCTTTGCCCGGATTACATGTCAGTGAATAAACATTGTAAATATAATCAGAAGGTAGGACTAGGAATTCCTCCTTCCTCGAAAAGCCTCTAAAACCATACCACATGCTCCTACACACACACATGCAGACCTACACATCTGTACATCTGTGCAACTCACTCATTCCACCGACTCATGACTCCACATTCATGGCTAACACATTTCTGAGCTTCTAAGCAACCCACACCTCTGAGCTCTCACAGCTCTCTCCCCACGCCCTGCACCAGCGGAGGAAGCTCACCGCTGAAGAATGGGTCAAGAGGAAAAGGGCTGGGACTTCCCTTCCGTGGGACACGCTCAGAGAGCGTAACAGCCACCTCCTGCACCAAATAATAAACAGGGTGTTCAGAGTTGTCAGAGGTGGGGAGACTGACCTGGAACAGCAGGTAGCCCCCTCTCTGAAGCAGGTGCATCTGGGGCCCTCCCCAAAAGCCAGGCGGGGGCCAGCTTGGAAGTTCTTACTAAGCTGAAGATAAAATAGGGCAATAAATGTAGAGTGATAGTGCATTAGCGAAGCTGATTGAGAACGATAACAGCATATTCCCCTTGGGTTTTCTGTTTTCAGGTTTTGCACTTATGCCACAGTAGTGTGTGTGGGTTCTCCCAACAAAGTCCAAAGTTAGGTAAAAGTTCTTTCTCGCTGTGTCTAAGGCCACCTGTGTTAAGGCCTATCTGTAACCTGAATATTGACCCTGGGAACATCCACACCTGCACACAGAAGTGTGAGAAGTGTGGCCTTGCACTAGACAGAGCAATCTCATTTCCGTGTACCAAAGTAAGATTATTTTATTCCAAAAAAAAATAGCTTAGAATGTTTGTTTGGTTGTGCTATGTTTGGTTCCAATTAATTTGGATAAGATGGCCTACTATATTCAGAATCTAGCTCTCCTGGTGTGCATAGCTCTGTACCGTGTACTTGTGATAACATGTTGGAGGCCAGACCGAGCCAGATCTTGAGTTATTCGCTGTCATAGTGGTGGACTTGATGTACGTAGCAACAGCACCTTAAAATACAGGGAAGAGGAATTTCACAGATTGTCTGAGCAAATCAGACTGGGTTTGCCCCAGAAGGTTCCCTAAAAGGAGGCTGCATGTTTTAAAAAATGAACATTTTCTATCCGATGTTGAGCCAACGGAGGAGAATTTAAATCCTGTTTCCCCCCCTTGGCCTCCAGCCTTTCCAACAGTGTTCAAAACCAGCTTTATCCAACACGAAGCCGTGGGATCGTACAGCCACCTGTTCACCGTGCGAGGCTCAGACCCCAGCCTGCAGCCTTACCTGCTAATGGCGCACATCGACGTGGTGCCTGCCCCCCAGGAAGGCTGGGAGGTGCCCCCGTTCTCTGGGCTGGAGCGTGACGGCTTCATCTATGGGCGAGGCACGCTGGACAACAAGAACTCCGTCATGGTCTGAGACGCTGTGTTCCCTCCACCTTGGGGCCCTAAAGATCAGCCCTGAGCGGCTGTTTCACTGACCCGTGGGAGACAGGGGCTTGTGCTAGGAAGGCCTGGACTCCCAGAGACCCAGGCTCTGGCCATCACATTGCCACTTCCCCCTTCTGGGCCTTGATTTCTCAACCATGAACCTGAGACGAGACTGGATGAGCCTGAGGGACTGTCCAGCTCTGACACTGATAACTTTATGCTTTTCTCCAGGCAGTAAATGTCTAGCAGAGCTCTGCTTCCCACGTCTAGTCCTCCACGGCCTTTTGAACTTGCCTCTAATCCTTCCCAGCCTTTTGGCTAAGATCATGTGTGAACTTGCCTCTTCGTTTATTACGATGTATTTATGCATGCACACAAGAGCTGGGGTGCAGGCCAGAGGTGCAGGGGTGAGAGGAGTCACCAGAGACAGAGCTGGGAGCAGAACAGGCAGCTCCACTGAAACACACTGCTGAGGGGAGCAGCGGGAGGCAGGAGAGGTCTGCTGCGCCCTGTGGGTCCCCTCCCTGACTGGGGATTGAACTCGCGCTGCTGTGCAGCACATGCTTCACAGTGCAGTGCGGCGCTCAACCATTCAACCCGCTGTGCCACCAGGGAGGCCCTGAACTTGCCTCTTTAAAGAGAGCCCCTGGGCCTTCCACCACCCCTGATGCACACACACCCTGGTAGTCTACTTACATAATATGCCTGTCTCTCCCCACATGGTGCCTCTGTCTCCCCCGTCTCTCCCCCACAGGCAATCCTGCAAGCCTTGGAGCTGCTGCTGGTCAGAAACTATGTTCCCCGAAGATCTTTCTACATTGCTCTGGGCCATGATGAGGAGGTAGAGCTTCCTCACCCCTGTTGTACCTTTCTGGGGCCTTTTGTGGGTTGGGGTGATTCACCTTAGGTTGATTTGTTCCCCAGCTGCTGGGTCCCCGATATAGCAACATCCCACACTAGAATGGAACATTTGCTATAACTGATGGCCTTACATCAACTGTGTTGGCACATCAGAATCGCCCAAAGTCCAGAGTTTCCATTAGGTTCCCTCCTGGTGCCGTACATTCGGTGGCTTTAGACAAATATGTGATGTCTATCTATCGTTACGTTACTGCACAGAATATTCTCACAGTCCTAAAACCTCCTGTGCGCTGCCTGTCACCCTCTCCCAGTCCCCGGAAACCTTTTGCTGAGTCCATAGTCTTGCCTTTCTCAGATGCTATATAGTTGGCATCGTTCGGTGCATGGCCCTCCCAGAGTGGCTTCCTCCACTTGGTCATTAGTTAGGAATTCTTAACCAACTCCTTGGTAATTTATTTATTTATGCGTACAAGCACTGGGGTACAGGCCAGAGGTGTGTGTGGGGGGTGAGAGGATTCACCACAGACAGCGGGGAGCAGAACAGGCAGATCAACCGAAGCACACTGCTGAAGGGAGCAGCGGGTGAGGCAGGAGAGGTCTGCTGAGCCATGTGGGTCCCCTCCCTGGCCGGCGGCAGGGATCGAACTCGTGCTGCAGTGGCTGAGGTCTGCTTCATAGTGCGTTGCTTAACCCACTGCGCCACCAGGGAGGCCCTCCCTGGTAATTTCTAAGGCAGCCAGGACGCCTGCCGACTGCCCCGTGGAAAACACTGATGGGACGGAAAGAAAACTCAACATGGCAGCCAGTGTGTTTTCTTTACGGCGGTGCCCCTTCATTTGACCCAGCGCAAGTCACTTCTCCCTCTGGGTCCCGGTTTCTTCATCTGTGCAGCGAGGCTGGCTGGGCCCCTCCGGCGCCGCACTCGGTGTGGCAGGACCGGCAGGAGACTGGGTGGGAACGTCTGGAGCCCGAGCTGAGCTGAGCAGGGCCGATCTCCGCAGGCCTGACCCCAGCCTTCGTGTCTGCAGGTGTCGGGGAAGTACGGAGCCCAGAAAATCTCAGCCTTGCTACAGTCGAGGGGTGTCCAGCTCGCCTTCCTCGTGGACGAGGGTAGCTTCATCTTGGATGGTTTCATTCCCAGCCTCAAGAATCCCTTTGCCATGTGAGTAAAGAACCCCATCCGCCACCTTGGACGGCATCTCACCTCATTGGACAAGACCCTAGGCGGGCACTAAAACCCTCTGAGATAACTCTCTATTGTGCACCCCTTGTGTTAGTCACCCTGAAATTCAACCAGGTCTGAGCTTCCCCTCCCCTCTTTCCCCTAGTGTAGTTTTTTTTAAAAAATTTACATATTTATGCGTACAATAACTGGGGTATAGGCCAGAGTTGGGGGTGGTGAGAGGATCCACCAGAAACAAATTGGGGAGCAAAACAGGCAGATTAGCTGAAACACACTGCTGAGGGGAGCAGCAGGCAAGGCAGGAGAGGTCTGCTGCGCCATGTGGGTCCCCTCCCTGGCTGGCAGCAGGGATGGAACTCGTGCTGCAGTGGCTGCGGTCTGCTTCATAGTGCGGTGCTTAACCCACTGCGCCACCAGGGAGGGCCCTAGTGTAGGTTTTTTAAAGCAGCCTGAAGCGAACTTCTGAGCCCACCAGGCCACTGCACTTGGACCCGTGGACTATGGGACAATTCAGAGCGGAAGTCAGGCGGGCTCTCTCTGACCCTTTTTCACAGAATTGCAGTCTCCGAGAAGGGTTCAATTAACCTCAACCTGCAAGTCAACATGGCCCCAGGCCACTCCTCAGCCCCTCCAGAGGAGACGAGCATTGGCATCCTCGCAGCCGCCGTTAGCCGGTAAGCAGCTCCTGGCCCTGCTCCCTGCCCAGACTCAGAAGACCCTCGTTGAGTTTGGGAAGCCCAAGTTTTCTTCCCTGAAGCTGGAGAGGCCAGACATGGTGGTCCTGCTACAGGACAGACAGAGCCCCCAGGCCCAAGGCAAGAAGAGTGACAGTCAGGAGAGGACCGGTGGGACAAAGCAGGCGAGGCCCAACAGATAAGCTAGAGCCGTGGGCCAGGGCAGCCCACAGCAGGACATGCCAGTCACGTCTGGCGGTGTGTGGTGAACCTGTGTGAATTCTTCACCTGTTCTGACAAGAGGACAAAGACAAATAAAGGCTCTTACTGAGAGTCTGGAACAGAATTCTCCTCTGACTGAGTTTTCTCAGCACAGCGGAAAGAAGAGTTAGGTTCCTTCAGCTAAATATTTAACTGGCCGCCATGACCAAGGCATTGTGTGCGCAGTAGTGAAACAACAGGTCCTCCTCGAGCTTGTAGTTCATGGAGGAGACTGACGATTGGGCTACAAAGTGGTGGGTCCTGTGAGAGTAGGGTCCCTTGACTTGGACTTGGGGGACAGACTCCCACAGTTGGAGTAGAGGTGGTCCTGGCTCTGAGCTCTTGGGATGGCAGGGTTGGTGGAGGAGGTAGGGAAGACCGTCTCCCAGCTCTCTCCTGCTCTTCGGGCCACTGGCCTTTGGAGTGGCCACATCTCTAAGAACAGCGTTTCTCTTCCAGCCTGGAGCAGTCACCACTACCAAACATGTTTGGAGATGGGCCGTTGAAGACGACATTGCAGCTGCTGGCAAATGAGGTGTGGGAAAGAGTCTTAGTCCTTGATCAGCTGTGGAAGAGCAAGAAAGGGTAGCAGAGAAGTCGCCTTAAGAGAAACGAAAGGCCCCGCCACAGACCTGTCCTGTGCCGTCCTCACCTATTCCCAGCCAGTGGCTGAGCCGAGACGGGGATCCGACTTGTTCCCCACAGCTCGGAGCTTCTCTGAGACCCTAGGACCTAACACACCGCACCCACTGGAGTGTGTTCCCACTCATCCGTGAGGCCACCGCTTAGGGCCCTATGAGGCAGCGCTATAGTAGGGAGACACCTGGACTCGGGTACAAAGACCCTGTCTCAGCCCTGCTCACCTGGCTGTTTCCCTTGCAGCTCCCCTTTCCCACCAACATAGTGTTGAACAACCTGTGGCTGTTTCGGCCCCTTGTCAGCAGGTAAAGCTTTATCTCGCCTTCCCCACCCTCCTTACCCTGAACCAGCCTACCCCACGTCAGCCCCTTCCCGTGACTTAACTCATCATCCTCAACCACCATCCATGTGGACTTCATCTAAATTGTATATGGAATGTTCCTGCTAGGGGCAGGAAGCTGGTGAGCCTCCAACCAGGTCTTACTCCCCGTCACTTCTAAGGTCTGACCTTCCTGTTGCCTCAGGTTATTGGAGAGGAATTACATAACCAATGCCTTCGTCAGAACCACCACAGCAGCCACCATGTTCAACGCAGGGATCAAGGTAACAAGGCCCGCTTCCTCCCTCATCCCTTTCCTCACTGCCCACCCACCCCTCCATCGCCTGGTTTAGTCTCCTCACTCCTTCCCTTCTCCGGTTACGACTGAGTAGCAGGAAGGCCTGGTACTGAACAGTCCTGTGTCCATTGGGTAAACCTCAAGGGCAAAGGCTATACTGAGGTCTACCTCTAAATTGGCCCCGTTTTGTGTAGGTGTGTTTTGGTGGGTGTCCACACCCCTTCAGGTTCTTTGCGTCTGGGTACTCTCAGAAAGCCGCCATTATCCCAGGGTGAGAAGGTGTTTATTTGGCAATTGATTCTTGTGACCCATTTTCATTTAATATGTTACTTAATCACCTACCATTTTGGTCATATAGTTTAATGATTTCTAATTCCCTTCGGCCACCAAGAACCTCTTTATTTATCCTCCTATGTCAAAAGATTTATCCACCTAACAAATTTTATGAATGGTTAACGTCTTTTCCACTGCTGTTACTCTGAGTTGAAAAAGAGACACCTTCCATTTAGAGAATCTGTAACATCTATGATATATGCAATACTTAAACTGTACACATTGTCATTTCCTAAAATACACTAGTGTTCTAGTGACTATAGCTTCTGAAGAGGGTTTATTTTTATAGAATTAAATTTTTTGTCAGTTCGTTGTTTGATAATTTTTTTCCCAAGAACAACTTTTCAGTGAATTAATCTACTTCCAATTGGATTGGCCACTAAGAGGCATCTCGGTTTAAAAGACCAAGCCACAGCCACATTAATGAGCCTGGGCTTAGGCCTTTCTGGAATCGTGAGTTAGGCCATTCCTAGTGCTTCACCATTCACCTAGATTACGATGTGGCCTTGGCAGTGTTAAGAGTCCAGAATTGACCTCCCCTCAGATGGGCAGAGGACGCTTACCCAGTTCCCCCTCCCCACGTCATGTACTCAGTGAAATGGCTTCTCAGAGTTTAAGATGGCCGTTCTCATGCTAACCTCCCCTTACAGCAGGCACTGGGAACCTGGAACCAGGCTGAGTATATGTGAAAGGAGCCTCAGAATTAGTTCCTGGTAGAACTGACTGGAGAGTCCAATGTGTGAACTAGACTGGAGCGTTCCTCACCGCTTGCTAGTGGCCACCAAAATACGAGCACTGTGTTCTTGCACTGGAGTGTTTTTACCTGTGCAGAATACTTTCACGTGTGTTACCCGTGGAGCTCCAGCAGCTCTCCGATTGCCCCATTTGCCAGCTGGTGAACTGGAGGCATAGGAGGGTCTAGCTACTTAAAATCACGTGGCTAATTGTAACAGCCCAGCTCTCCCCTCCCTGGTGTAGTGCTGGTTGCACCACCAACTCAAAGAGAGATGCGCAGCTGGGCGTCTGTTCCCTCGTGACCTCCAAGGAAGAAACCCATAGCCTGACTCTCTGACTGCACTGAGTTCCGGGTCAGGCCAGGCCTGCAGGGGCTCTGGCTGCCCCGTCCCGAGCCAGCACTAACACTAACAGCTGCAGAGGTACCGCCGGCAGAATGCTACCCAGAGAATGCCTCCGGGAGCAGCCATCTTTGACCCCCCTCTTCCCCCATGAACACCTGACCTAAAGCAGAAACACCATTAGACCGAAGTTAGCCACAGGTCCAGGGCCCAGAGCAGACAGGGACTGACTCAAATAAGGAAGCCCTGAAACGCCCCCTGCTGGTGCTCTTTGGCATTTCCTGGACGGGATCAGCGGCAGTGGACTGGAATTGGACTCACGTCAGGGTTTGCGGTTCTCTTTGCAGGCCAATGTCATCCCACCGATGGCTCAGGCCACCATCAACTTCCGGATTCATCCTGCACAAACGGTCCAGGAGGTATGTACGTAAGTTCTCAGCTGGCCCTGCAGCGGGGAGGTGCGGCGCTCAGGACCTGGGTTACCTGCAACGAGAGTGTGTGTGGCGCTTGGCTAGGACAAGCGATTTGGGGGCACTTAGAGTTGGCTAGTAAGAGACAGACGTTAGTAAATCCCAACAACCATGGCAGAACAGGTAAGTCGTGCGCCTGAGATGGCACTTCTAGCAAACTCCCAGAGTCTGTGTGCACTGAACCAGCACACAGCACTAGGGTTGTGTAGTGGCAGGAAAGGTGGAACACTACGTTCGGGATGGTTCTGGGCAGACGGGTCAAGGAAGGGAATCTTGGAGCCCTCAGTGGCTTTTATGCTTTTATTAGTAGAGGTGGCCAGGTCCATGGCAGGCAGGGGTGCTGGGGGGCCGGGAGGCTGGCAGGCCTCCCAGCCCCCGGCGCATCTTACCCTCTCGGCTGCTTTCTACTGCTGCTGCTCGCGTTGGTCAGTACTCTTGCTGCTGCACCACACCACCACGCCAGCGTCCCCGAGACACTAGCTTTATACACCTCGTGCATCAGCCCAGGTGCATCCACCCGCGCATGCCCACCCTGGAATGCTCGCAGCACCGCAGGTGTCCATCATCACAGTGGTGGGAGGGTGGAAAGACCTGATTGTTCTCTGACCCTACAGGTTGTAACAAGCAGGGGTGAGCAGGTTACACGGGGCCAGCTCAGGGACAGGAATCAGAAAGTCTTTTTGGCACTGAGCTGAGATTTAAAGGACAAATGGGACTTTGCTAAGGAAGGCGTTTAGTAAAGCTGTAAGAGTAGGGCATGCTGGGAAGACGTGATGGGAGACGGGAACGGAGTTGTGTAGCGGCAGGAAGGGCGGCACAGAGCAAGCTCTGGATGGTTCTAGCAGACAGGGGTAAAGAAAGCAGTCTTGGGGCCCTCGGTGGCTTTTATGCTTTTATTACAGAGGCGGCATCAGGTACACGGCAGGTAAGGGTACCAGGGGGCCAGGAGGCTGGCAGGTCTCCCAGCCCCCGGCGCACCTCACCCTCTGCTTTGCTGCCCTTGCTGCTCCTCTGCTGCTGGTTGGCTGGTCCTGGCGTCCTCGTGACGCCGCCCATTTAAGCCCATGTCCAAACTCAGGTGCGCCCACTTGCGCACGCCCACCTGAGCATGTGCGCAGCACCGCAGGTGTCCATCATTATACCAGTGGTGGGAGGGTGGAAAGACCTGATTTCTCTGACCCACATAAGTGAAACCTCTAAAGTCAGTAAAACCTCTAGGGAAGATGTGCGAAGTTAGGAGAAGAGGGCTGAGGCCAGAGCCAAAGGTCCACCGTGAATCAAGTTAGAAATTCTTAAAATGATTGTAATTGCAAACCACGAGGTGGGTTTGCATAACAAGAGAGACCAGGCACTGCTGGAGAAGATAACAAGGAGCCAGGTGCCCCATGGGTGTAGGCAGGGTGCCCCAAGCAGTAACCTCGAGCTGGAAGCTAAAGACGCTACACAGATGTCTGACTTCAGGGAAAGCAGCTTATTCAAACATCGGGTGGAGCGAAGAAGAGTAGAACAGGTAACTCTGACCCTTCAAAAAATGATGGAAAGAACCAGCAACCGCAGCGTGGACCCCGCATTCCAGAATCAAACAGGGGGGCAGGCGTCTCCAGCACAGCTACCGAGCGGCGGCCCACGAAGGTTCTGGGGGCCTTTCTCCCGTGTTTTCCCCACGCAGGGCTTTGTTTGCCTGCCAGGGCGGAAGGCACACCCCTTGTTGTGGAGGTGGGAGCGGGCTGACAGCCTGCCCAGTCACCCAACACTCCCGAGCGCTGGGCCAGGGGGAGCCCCGGGCCCTGCTGCTTTTCATCCGGTGCCAATATTGTCCTCTCCCTGAGGGCTTGTGGGACCAGGAAATCACTGAATTCCCCTCATCAGGCTTCTTTCCACCAGTTTTTTTCCAGCCTCCTCCAACGCCATGCCCTTTCCAAGGGTTGTTTTCCACCAGCCGGGCTTTCATCTCCCCAGGCACTCTTCCCTCCTCGCCCTGCCACCGTGGCCTTCCTTCCCCGGCTAGCTCAGGAGTCCCTGGAGCCCCCGGCCCATCCCGCCGGCCCCAATGTGGAATGGAAAGCTCCATCCCGAACTCTCACGGCACCCCTGCCTGGCCACTCCTCGCCGCCAGCTCGGGCTTCTGGGGCTAGAGTGCGAGCCTCGGAGCTCATCGGTGCCAGGGCCTCGTCCTCCAGACTTCCCTGGTCTTCCCCAGGCTGTAGATGTAGGTTGGCCTCCAGCACATCTCGAGAAGGAACGAGAGTCTTCAGAAACGCAAAACTTGTGGAAAGGAAGGTCTGTCTCCTCCGAAAGGGCCCAAAGGGTGGCCCAGGCCGACAGGAGAGGGTGCAGGGAGGTTTGAACGCGATGCCTTTGCAGACAATGAGCTCCTCAGAGGCTGGGCGCCCACTTCTCTAGAGGTTTGTGCAGAAGATTCCTCCCTCTTCCCTCTTCTCTCTCCCGCCTGCCCCCCTTCTTTCCTTCCTTCCTTCTTGCCGTCCTTCAAATCTGGCCTCTCAGTGTGAGTTAGACAGTGTTCAAGCACTTGGGAGAGGGTAAGCGGGACAAGATTCCCACTGACATTTTAGTGGGAACAAGACAGCAATAAGGAAGTCATCAAATGGGAACAATGTGATTTTTTTTTCCGAGAGATAAGCATCACAAAGGGGAAAAAAAGATGTGTCAAAGTGCAGGGTGGGGCTGGGGCCAAGAGCAGCTTTAAAGACGACAGCCCCTCTCTGAGAACACCTGAGGATGTGTTCACACCGCAGCCTGAGCAAAGGGGCACAGCGAGAGCACAGACCCCCACCCCCGCCCAAGCTGCAGAGGGGAACCCCTGCTTTGCTGTGTCTAGAACCGCATCATGGCCCGTGCAGTCTGTGCGATATCAAGAGATTAGATGTTACGGGAACCACATCTCCGTTCGTCACAAGGAAGATGTTCACAGCCAAGCTGCTCCCAAGTGGAACGGGAGGTGCCGCGACAGTGGGCAGGTGTCCTGCCGCTGGGGTTTTCCAGCACAGGCGACCCCCAGCGAGCGGCCTGACAGCAGGAGGAGCTGCCCTCGGTTACCCCGAAGGCCTCACATGTTCTCGTCCATCTGGTGTCCTTGCCTTAAACAAATTTGTCGTTCAATTGAAAGGAAAATACATCTACACATAAAACAGGATAATAGGATATGTTGTAGGGACTGTAGGGGATCAGAGAGGAGAGACAGCGTGGCCCCTCTCTCCTCCTGGTCCCCCCAATATGCTCTGGTTCTTGCCCAGGGTGGCCCCGTTTTTCCAAAGAGGCAAATAACAGCGACCCTTTACTGAGTGTCACTATGTCCCAGCACTTGTCGGTGAAGCGCACGGCGTGTGTTCCAGGCACGGTCACAGCCACCTGCCCAGGCAGGTGCCGCTGCTGTCCGGCCTTACGTGAACGTGCCCAGGGGCTCTGGGCTCCACGTGGCCATCAGACGCGCAGGCGCAGTGCCCCTCGTCCACTTCCGCACAGGCCCCTCTCCATGCGCAGACTGTGTCTTGCCTCTTTTCTCTGTTTCTCCTCCTCCCTTCCAACTCTGGCTCAAGAGCACGCTGAAGAATTTATCTGAAATCAGCACCACCCCTTTTTGTCTCCACTCTGTATCACCTCAGCTGTGCCCGGGGAAGCAGCAAACCATCATCCTGGTGAAATCAGAAAGAAAGGCCAGCTCCGGACAGGCAGCCGGCCAGCCAGCTGGGGGGCGCTGGGCCAGTTACTCGAAGAGACAACTTACTGCCCCTCACAGCGCTTTGGCCCACTGTAGCGGCAGGACGGGGGCACTGGAGGCAGGGTTCGGGATGGTTCTGGGCAGACAGGTCAAGGAAGGAGTCTCTGGAGCCCTTGGTGGCTAAATACTTTATTTAGTAGAGGTGGCCAGGTACATGGCAGGCAGGGGTGCCGGGGGGGGCCGGGAGGCTGGTGGGCCTCCCAGCCCCCAGTGCATCTCACCCTCTCGGCTGCCTCTTCTCTCTGCTGCTGCTGCTGCTGCTGCTGTTGGTTCTCTCGGTCAGTCCTTGCAGTTCTGTCTGTTGGTGCTCGCAGTTCTCAGAGTTCTGGCATCCTCATGACGCCGCCCATTTATGCCCGTGTCCAACACAGGTGCACCCACTTGCGCATGCCCACCCTGGAATGCTCGCAGCACCGCAGGTGTCCATCATCAGTGGTGGGAGGGTGGAAATACCTGATCAACCTTTACCCTACACCCACATACGCCCGTCGCTGCTGAGCCTTTCAGGTCCTCTGTACCGGAAATGCAGCAGCGAGGTAGACACAGGAACGGCCTTTGAGTCAGGGCCCGGCCTAGTAGCTGGTGGGGGCCCAGGTGTTGTCATCTGTGTGTCTTCTGCAGGTTCCCAGTTCCTGCCTCACACCTGGGGGTTTCCCCAGCTGACTCGTGACTCACATTCAGGACTCCCAAGCATTTAACCTAAATCTACCACAGTGTTGGTTGCCTTCCAGGAAGACCCAGCTCCTCTTTCTCCTACAGCCAGACAGCAGACATTGGGGTTCCACTGCTAACAGGAGTCTCCCGTAACCCGCAGGCGCCGTTGCTGGGGAATCAGGACTGTGTAAACGCAGAGCACATCAATAAGCTCGACCTGCTTTTGTTTCCTTTCTGAGGTCTTAGAACTCGTCAAGAAGATTCTGGCTGACGACCGGGTCCAGATGCACGTGACTGGTGCCTTTGACCCCCTCCCCATCAGTCCCTCCGACGAGCAGGCCTTCGGCTACCAGCTGCTCCGCCACACCATACAGTCCATCTTCCCGGAAGTGAACATTGTTGGCCCAGGTAATGACTTCATCAGCTGTGGCTGGCGGGAGGTAGGGCTGGAGCTGTTTCCCGTCCAGTGTCCACTGCTCTACCCCCATCCCAGCTGTTCAGCCTGGGGACAGCTAGCTGCTTCCCCTCCCGATGGGACTGGAACTGTATTTTCCCCTTGGAGTGGAAGTGAGAGAGCAAACAGGAAAGGAGCAGAAACAATAAATTAGGTCAGTCAAGCCTGGGTCCTTGCTTAACCTAGCTGGCCTCTCCTGCATCAGGGAGAGCTGCCCAGACCCCCCTCCTCTGGAGGAGGAACAGAAGCAGCCAAGTTCCTCTTGGTCTGGTTCTGATCCACTGTAGGGTGACGCTCGGCAGCCGGGCTCAGAATCCGCAGCTCAGGAAACCCCTCCGGGCCTGCACCACTCGCCCTGACCCCTTCCAGCCCAGCTCAGAGCAGCAAACACACTCCGAGCCCCTTCCCCACCTTCCAGCATAGCCTCCAAGTCTAGGCTGTAAGGGCCGTGCCTCTCAAATCTCAGACTGCAGGAGGAACTGATTAAATGTGGATGGCCTAGGCCCGTCCCGAAGATTCGGGTTAACCAACTCTGGGCAGAATTCTGGAACCAGAAATCTGTTTGTTTGGTTTTTTTTTTAATCAATATAAATCTGACCTATTTCCCAGGAAATTCAAGCTCAGACATTACTGAGGTCTCTAAGTACTTCCACTGCCCTCCCCTTGAATCAGGCCCTCGGGGTCTGGTGCAGCAACGCCATAGTCCTAACCACAAGGTCACTTCAGGTTAGAGATTTCCTCCGACTCCCCCACCTGTTTGAGATGTGGAGGCTTTGGCTCTAGAATACACCAGGCAGCCATCCCCTTGAGGGCTGCCACCTCTAGGCCCCACCACCCAGAAACACTCACTCCACAGACCCAGGTTCTCCCTTAGCTCACAAAGCAACCTGCCCTGACCTCCTTTCTGGGGCGTCTACTGTAACCCCCTGATGGGGTCGGGCATTATTAAAAGAAAGAGAAAAGAAAGAAAGATAGAAATCCCCAAAGCAAGGGATTGGGAAGCCAGTTATCTACTTGAAAATGGAAAATAGAAGTGAAAAGTAAAACAAACCACAAATTGCCATCTCAGATCATCCCACCACACCCTCACTGATGCTCCAGGGGGGCTTTTCCCAAAGGACATTGAGGAGGGTGGGGGGGAGAGAGACAAGCCCCAGCCCCTGCCTGGGTTAGGGGGGAGTTGCTGCTACTTTTAGGAGAGTGATCTAGAACTTTCCAAGCCTGAGATTTGACTCTTGAAGGCAGAGTCATTCTTCAGAGAACAAGAAACTTGGGAAATTACATTCTACTTTAAGAGGGTCGTATCTTAGAGCAGTTACATTCCCGAGAAGATGCTTCTTCCTGACCTAGGGCTGTACAGAGGAGGACTCGGGCAGTAAAGAAGGAACAGCTAGAGTTCTGGATGTCTAAATTTCAGACATCGTCCCGCTGTGCACGCAAACACTTTGGCCTCGTGGAGAGGAGACACTTAGCTTTGGCCCACTCCAGGATACCCCACTAGTGCCCTTGGGAGGAGATTCCACGCTTCCAGCTGAAACGATGTTCCAAGAACGTTTTGAGAACGGGAAGCATAAAGGGCAAAACTCCCCAACAGGCTCCCACCTGCAGGCCCAGGTCTGCTCTGCCAGGCCCGCGGGCCTGTCTCCGCAGCCCACTCGGCATTCCCTTGTGCAGCCGGTCACTTCCTGCTTGGTCTCTCCCACCTTGCTCATTTCCTGCCTCCCATCTCCCCTCTCCAGGCATTTGCATTGGCAACACAGACAGCCGGCACTATACCAACCTCACAAGCAACATCTACAGGTTCAACCCCGTGTACCTGAACCCACAGGACTTCAGTAGGTGAGTGAGGGCAGCGGCCGGGGAGGAGAGTGGACGCATTGGGCCTGTCCTCCTACCTGACAGCCCACAGAATGGGGGGGGACCAGGGTTTGTACCAACTAAAATGGACACGTTGTAGGACCCACTGGCCAGAGGCTTGCCACCCCCCAGAACTTGTAGGATCGACCGCTATTTTATAGCCGCGGCGCTTACGAGTGGAGAGAAACTGGGAAATTAAGACCCTTAAGTTCTAGCCCCAGCTCCTTCTCCTTCCTGGAGAGTGTGAACGCTCTGGATCTTATTTTCTCCCCCAAAAGGGCGGCCCTTGATTACCACTCAGTGGGACGCAGACATGCAGGCAAAGACGGGCTCGTGCTTTGAATTCTCAGAAGCACACTATAGAAGTTGAGGAAATGTCCATGTGTGCCTTACTGTTTTGTGACTTCTTCAGCCAACGTGGGGAATGATTTCCATTTACTTCTGCTCCTCACCCTATCCAGTGCTGGTTTTCCCACCGCAAGTGGAAAACAGAATGAAAGTATTTGAAGATGAGCTTAAGAATGGGTTTGATGAAGTGGGGGTGGGGTAGGCTAACAGGTGGGGGAAGGGAGCCGGTAGCTACTCTTTATTCCTCTCATCTTTACGGTTATGTGTGGGTTGATTGTTGTATGTGTTGGGTTCGCTTGGACTGGCTTGGGTTGGCTTGGGTTGGCTTGGGTTGGCTTGGGTTGGCTTGGGTTGGCTTGGGTTGGCTTGGGTTGGGTTGAAGAAGGCTGGTGGGTATGGAATCTGACTGAAGTTCCTAGATGAAGTGGAGAAGAAACCCCTTAAGTACCCTGGGCAGTTGCCCTTCCTATCCTCTCGTACCCCCTAGGATTGTGGGGGCAAGGCACGGCTGGCTTAGAAATAAGTCTACCTGGAGACTCTGGCCTAAGAAAAAGTGAACTAGAAAGATAATTTTCCCTCAGATGAGAAATCATAGAATAGATTCTGGAGTCGACGATGAATGTGAACTCCCCAGGAGTTTTTCACTCCCTGCCCCCAGTGTTCTTTGCCATGGACATGAGTCTAGAAGACACCAGCATGTCAGATGAAACCTCACTTCATACAAATGGTCTCCCCCATGGGCCCAAATGGTCTCCTCCCACCCCTCAAGTTCAAAGGCCCCAGGGGGTGTGGAAAGGGAGCAGTCCTGACATACATTTGTGATAGCGTGGCTGTGAGCTCTTTCTTCTTCCCCCAAATCTTTCTCCTTCAGCATCCATGGGCTCAACGAGAAAATCTCCGTCCAAGCCTACCACACCCAGGTCAAGTTCATGTTCGAGCTGATCCAGGATGCTGACACATACCAGGGCCCAGTTCCTCACCTGCACGAACTGTGAGGTTGCGGGGCCGGGATTACTCCAGGGAGAAAGCCAGCGTTCTTGAAACTTTTCATCAAAACCACATCGTAAAATATTGCCCTTCTGCCTCGCTCACCCCTAAACTCATGAGAACAAGTCTAAGGTGTGAGGGGGGACTGAGGGCATCTGGCTTCTCCCTTCCTCCTGCCTTCGCCCTCAGCTGGCCAGCTTCTTGCCTTCCTGTGTCTTGCCCGGAAACTTGTCCGTCTCATTCTGGGTATTTAACTGTGCCGCCCCAGCCCTGACTTGAAAAACCTCAACCAGGTTTTGCCTCCTTAAAGTATTTAATTTAGGGGGCTCCTGCCAGGCGGCGTTCTCTATGACTTATACATTCTTTCTGTAACCTCCTTCCCCTTCTATCTCCTCTTCTGCTCTTCAGCTGGTTCTGCCTCTCTCCTCTCCTGCCCCTGGGTCTCTCCCCCACTCTTTAGCTTATTCTCTGTCTGGAGCAGGAGTTCATCAAACTGTAGTGTCACCATAATTGGTCAAATAAAATGACTTGTGCAGCATCAGCTGGTGACTGATGGGTGAAACTGAGGCAGGGGTCGTAGAGGGGCCCAGGCCTCCTGGTTCTGGACAGGGGAGCCTGAAGAACAAAACCTGTTTTCAGGTGCCTCCCAAGGGCTCCCTGACCTTCGCTCCCTCCCCTGCCCTGTTTCTGCCACCCCTGCTGCTAATGTTCCCCAGGAGGCACGGATCTGTGGGAACATTTCCTGGCACACCCTGTGGGCTGAGTGCCCAAGACGAGGCACTTGGGGTGCAACTGAAGACCTGCAGGGCCCTGCCATCAGAGCCGGGCTCAGACTCACCTAAAGGACTTTGAGGGGAGAGGCGGGGGTGTGAAGGGGGTGCTGGGAGAGGGACTGACTTGAGAGGCTCTGTCCTGGCCAGTGGGTGGGGTGCAAGGAGGGCCAAACCGGCTTCTCTTGGGGGTCCGCAGAGCGCCCTCCTTTTTTCTCTGGAATCCTACCCTGAGCAGATTTGAATCTGGGGAAGCTGAGAGATCCCCCCCCTCTTTTTTCCTCCTCAGACAAGGATCTGCACGCCCTTGTGCTCTTTGTCCCACCTCACCACCCTCCGGCCCAATTCCTCGCCTCCCTCCCCTGGATATTCCTTTGGGCTAAGCCTTAATGGAAAGTGTTAGAAATGTAGTGTAGGGATTACTGGCGCTTTTCTACAGCTTTCCCTAAGGTTCACATTCCTTCCCTCACCCTCCCTCTTTTGGCCACTTCTGTACTTATTCAGCTTTTGTTAGAGGGTGAGCTGAAGAACAGAAATAATCCTTCACATTAGTACAGTTTCATGCCCCTATCTCAATGGAGCCCTTAAGAGTCCTCTGGAGAATGTGTTGTTACCCCGCCTTCCAAGAGAGGAACCGTGTCTCAGGTTACACATCTGACTGCACAGATCCAAACCCTGTCACTGGCCCAAACTCACTGCTGCCGCAGGATCCTAAGTTACCGATGGACTTTTCTTCCCGTAGATGATCATCTTATTTAATCCCGATGACTCTAAGGTGTTATTGCCCGTTTTATGGGTGAGGGAAATGAGCCCCATTTAGGGCTCAAAGGTGAAGTTCTTTGTCCAAGGTGATGCAGGTGTTAGAAGGAGAATCCATAGCACCGAAGAGGAAACTGAGTCTTGGAAAAGTCACTTGCAAAAGATCACAGTTTTTTTTTTCTTTAAAAGATTTATTTATGCATATAAGAACCGGGGTACAGACCAGAGGTGTGGGGGTTGAGAGGATTCCCCAGAGACGGAGTGGGGAGCAGAACAGGCAGATCCACCGAAATACACTACTAAGGGGAGCATTGGGTGAGGCAGGAGAGATCTGCTGTGCCATGTGGGTCAGCTCCCTGGCTGGGGATCGAACTCATGCTGCAGTGGCTAAGGCCCAGATCACAGTTCTTTTTTTTTTTTTAAAGATTTATTTATTTATGCATACAAGCACTGGGGTACAGGCCAGAGGTGTGGGGGGGGTGAGAGGATTCACCACAGACAGAG
>JAGFMF010011641.1:4146848-4178164 GCA_019455555.1 Galemys pyrenaicus | reverse complement strand
ACCTCTCTGGCCAGCGGCAGGGATCGAACTCGTGCTGCAGTGTCTGCGTTCTGCTTCATAGTGCGTTGCTTAACCCACTGCGCCACCACGGGAGGGCCCCTCCACCAGCATTTCTTATCACGTCCTCCCCCAGCTTCTGGGATAAGCTCTTTCTTCTCAGTGCAGAAACAACTGGATCTCTAATGTAACTAGGAGGAGAATGAGTGGAGACATGCCCCAGCCTGCCCCTTCAGTCACTCCGGCCTCAGAAAGGATAATCTGAGCCCTCAAAGTGCGGGAGAGGCGCTCGAGAGGGTGCTGCTCTGATTCCTGGCTGAGAGCAGACTTCAGCCCCGTCGCCCCTGAGCTTTCTGGAGAGAATGGCTGAAAGCTAGGCCGGGGTAAATTGAGCTCCAAGACTGGACAGGATGGGACAGTGAACCCGGGGCTTTCCCCCACCCCTGAACATCCCATCCCCCAAATCCACCGTGAGAGAGCCGCAGCAGCAGGTACTCCCCCATGCACTCCGTACCCCACCAAGGACTCCGCTCAGACTGCGTACTCATGCCTCAGTCCCGAGATGGCAAGAAGACAAAATGTTCCTTAGCGAAGAGGATGGGGAAGGCAAGGAGTCATCTCACTGGAGTCCCTTTCACCAACTGGGCTGCTTATTTCAATGTTTTATGACAATACAGGGTTTATTTAGAGGGAGGAAGAAAAGAGTTTAGAGAGAAAACAAATACCTAGGCTGACCCGTGGCCAGCGCAGCCTGCTACACCAGTGTCCACAGTGTCCACAGCGCAGAGTCCAGGCCAAAAGCCCATGTGCGGGGTGGTGGCTGCTGGGCAGAGACCTGGACGACAAGCCAGAGCGCAGCTGCAGGTAAAAGATGGGCGTGGGGCCCACCGAACATGTGGAGGAAAAGGGGGTCCCCGACAGAAGTGGGGCTGGAGCTGGACACAGCAAACAGCGAGGGCGGCGGGTCAGAAGGCAAGGCCTGCCCCTGCCCCCCCAGCAGCGCCTGCCACCAAGATGGTGGGCCAGACGGGCCACCACAGCTCCTGAAGCCATCCCAGCTGCTGTCCTTCCTTCATTCCCAGATGTCCTTGTTCAGGAAGTCAGGGGTCGGAGCAATGTATAAATAAATCTTTAAAAAAACATGCTGAAGACCTTTTTTTTTTTAAAGATTTATTTATTTATGCATACAAGCACTGGGGTACAGGCCAGAGGTGTGGGGGGTGAGAGGATTCACCACAGAGAGCAGGGAGCAGAACAGGCAGATGGACTGAAGCACACTGCTGAGGGCAGCAGCGGGCGAGGCAGGAGAGGTCTGCTGCGCCCTGTGGGTCCCCTCCCTGACCGGCGGCAGGGATAGAACTCGTGCTGCAGTGGCTGCGGTCTGCTTCATAGTGCGTTGCTTAATCCACTGCGCCACCCGGGCGGGCCCCTGAAGACCTTTTTTTTTAAAAAAAAAAAGATTGGTTTATGCATACAAGAACTGGGGTACAGGTCAAAGGCGCAGGGGTGGGGTGAGAAGATTCAGCAGAGATAGAGCGGGGAGCAGAACAGGTGGATCTACTGAAACACTGCTGAGGGGAGCAGTAGGAAGACAGGAGAGGTCTGCTGTGCTATGTGGGTCCCCTCCCTGGCCGGGGATCGAACTCACGCTGCAGTGGCTGCAGATGCTTCATAGTGCTGTGCTTAAGCCTTTGTGCCACCAGGGAGACCCCCATAATTTTTTTTTTCAAATGGAAAATAACTAGTGTTGGTGAGAATGTGGAGAAATCAGAACCCTGTACATTTCCTGATGGGAATGAAAAACGGTCCAGCCGCTCTGGAATACAGGTATACAGATGAAAATTTTTCCATGAATTCTCCTAACAGCACCATTCACAATAACCAAAAAGTGGCTACAGCCCAAATGTCCATCAACAAGTGAGCAAATAAAACAAGCTTTTATAAACTGGAACTCTTCATCAGGGGAGGGAGATGGGTCTTTACGCGAGGGACGAGCACAGGGGTCTGTGGTGATGGGTTAGGCGTGTCTTGGTGGTGGTAATTTTATGAGGACAACACCTGAGAGGAGAAATCAAACAACGGACAAAAATGAGCAATGATGTAAAAACAAAAATAAAACAAGTTTCATATGACATTCTATGTCATATTATTCATCCATAAAAAGGAATAACATACAGACATGCAGCAACATAAACTTTGAAAACATTATGCTGAGTGAAAGAAACTAGCCACAAAAGGTGACATGTTGTATGGCTCCCTTTATATAAAATATCTAGAAGAGGGCCTCCCTGGTGGCTCAGCAAGTTGAGCACCGCACTGTGAAGCATCCGCGGCACAGCAGCGCGAGTTCGATCCCTGCCACCGGCTGGGGAAGGGACCCACATAGAGCAGCAGACCTCTCCTGCCTCACCTGCTGCTCCCCTCAGCAGTATGTTTCAGTGGATCTGCCTCTTCTGCTCCCCACTCTGTCTCTGGGGAATCCTCTCACCTCCTGCGACTCTGGCCTGTACCCCAGCTCTTGTATGCATAAATAAATAAATCTTCTTTAAAAAATCTTCTTTAAATAAATCTTCTTTTAAAAATCTAGAAAAGAGGAAATCCATAGAGAAAGAAAGTAGACCAGTTACTACCAGAGGCTGGGGAAGGGAGGAGTAAGGAGTGACTACTTAATGAGTAAGAGGTTCCCTACAAGAGTGATGAAAACTTTTGGGAGCTCAACAGACATTATGCCAACAGAGATGAAGGCAGCATAACATTGTGAATATACTAAGTGCCAATGGGTTGTACGCTTCAAAATGTTTTTTTTAATCTTATGAATTTTATTTCATTAAAAAAATCAAAGAAAAATTTACTTAGGAGGTGGAGTCCGCAGATGACACTTGATTAATGGCTAGTGAGGAGGTGGGGAAGTAGAGAAAAGAGTCAAGAAGGACTTGCAGGTGGCTACCTTGAGCAAATGAAATGGACAAGAAGCAGAGAAGGAGCAGACATCTGGGAGAGGCTTGGTTCCATCTGGCATAGAGCAAGTCAATAGTGCTGAGACCTCCAAATCTGGCACTCAGAAGAGAAATCTAAGACAAAGATGTTTGGAAACCCTCAGCAAAGCACAATAAATTAACACTGCGACAGTCGATGAGACTCGAAGCAGTCTGATGGAGGAAGAAGAGAATTTATAACTTTAAATTAGAATGTTAAAAGACACATCTGGTAAAGAACTGTTATTCAGGGCCTCCCTGGTGGCGCAGTGGGTTAGGCAACGCACTATGAAGCAAACCGCAGCCACTGCAGCACGAGTTCGATCCCTGCCGCCGGTCAGGGAGGGGACCCACATGGCGCAGCAGACCTCTCCTGCCTCGCCCGCTGCTGCCCTCGACAGTGTGTTTTGGTCAGTCTGACTTTTCTGCTCCCCACTCTGTCTCTGGTGAATCCTCTCACCTCCCGTGACTCTGGCCTGTACCCCAGCTCTTGTGTGCATAAATAAATAAATCTTTTTAAAAAAATCTGTTATTCAAACTATACAAAGAAAACAGACAATCCAAATGAAAAATGGGCCAAAGACCTTAGCAGACACCTCATCAAAGAAGATTAAATAGATGGCAAGCAAACTTATGAAAAGATGCCAAGCATTGGGCCTCGCTGGTGGCTCAGGACCTATGTCTCAGCTCTATCAAGCTGTCATCAGCCACTGCAGCACGAGTTCGATCCCTGGCCAGGGAGCTGACCCACATGGCACAGCAAACCTCTCCTGTCACCCCGCTGCTCCCCTCAGCAGTGTATTTTAGTAGATCCGCCTGTTCTGCTCCCCACTCTGCATCTGATGAATCCTTTCACCCCCCCACATCTCTATCCTATAACCCAGTTCTTGTAAGCATAAATAAAATAAATTTTCCAAATAGAATATGTCATCAGGGAAATGCAAATTAAAACATTACATACCCATTGCAACAGCCAAAATCTGGAACCCTGACAATACCAAATGGTGAGGAGGTGGACCAGTAGGAACACTCATTGGTGGATGGAGGCAATACAGAATAGTAGCGCCACCGTTGCAACAGAGTTGGTGACTTCCTATAAAGATGAACACACTTTTATCATACAGCAGCAATCATGCACCCAAAGGATTTAAAGGTATTTACCCAAAGGATTTAAAAACACATCTACACACACACACCAAAAAAAACCCCTGCACATGATGCTTATAGCTGCTTTATTTATAATTGCCAAAGCTGGAAGTGTTACCAAACTCTCCAGGTTGTATAGCTCATGTTCAGAAAGCCAGACTCTGAACCAGGATATTGTTTCCATAAAGGGAGCTCTTTATTAACATGTGTCACCACCACCTGAGAGCAGCTGTTAGTTCTCTAAAGCACCATCTCTTACAGTGACAAGTGAAGAACTGTTAAATAGGAAAGAAATGAATGGGGGACATGGGGAAGTTTCTTCGTTCTCAGGTCCAGGAGGGAGGCTGCTAGTCAATCACAAGACTAGTGATGCATTTCTAGAATAGTTACTCTCTTCTGCCTTATCAATTTGAAACAATTTGACGTTGTACTCATCAGGCACTGATGTTATCAGCATCCTCAGAGAGAACAGAAATATTCCATTGAGCATTAGGCAACCCAACCTGTTGGGCCTGAAGACGCTGGCACAGTGACTTCTAAGGCAGGGTCAGGTCATCATTCTTGATTCAGGCCCAACCACAGAAGCAAAAGCATATCCTTCAGGAAGTGAGTGGATAAACTGTGGTTCTTCCAAGACAATGGAATATTACTCAATGCTAAAAAGAAATGACCCATCAAGGGCCTCCCTGGTGGCGCAGTGGGTTAAGCAATGCACTATGAAGCAAACCACAGCCACTGCAGCACGAGTTCGATCCCTGCTGCGGCCAGGGAGGGAACCCACATGGTGAAGCAGACCTCTCCTGCTGTGCCCGCTGCTCCCCTCAGCAGTGTGTTTCAGTCAGTCTGACTTTTCTGCTCCCTACTCTGTCTCTAGTGAATCCTCTTAGCCCCCACACCTCTCGCCTGTACCCCAGCTCTTGTATGCATAAATAAATAAATCTTTAAAAAAAAAAAAATGACCCATCAAGTAATGAAAAGACATGAGGAAATGTTAAGTGCATGTTATTAAGTGAAAGTAGTCAATATGTATGAAAGAGAAGGCTATATACTCTATAATTCTAATTCTGGAAAAGATAAAACCATGGAGAGAAGATCAGGGATTGTGGGGTAGAAGAGAGAGGAATAGGCAGAGTGAAGAGGATTTTTAGGGCAATGAAAATCCTCTGTATGATACTATAATGATAGAAATATGTCATTATACATTTGTCCAAACCCATAGAATGCATAAAAGTGAGCCGTAAGGTAAACCATGGACTTTGAGTGATTATGATGTGTCAATGTAGATTCATTCTTGGTTAAAAAAAAAAGAAGTACCAGGTCTCCCTGGTGGGGCTAGGGGTTAAGTCTCAGCATTATGACATATCCACAGCCACTGTAGCACAAGTTCAATCCCCGGCTAGGAAGCTGACAAGCCTACCCACAGGGCACAGCAGACCTCTCCTGCCTCACCCGCTGCTCCCCTCAGTAGTGTATTTCGGTGGATCTGCCTGTTCTGCTCCCCACTCTCTCTGGTGAATCCTCTCATCCCCCTGCTCCTCTGACCTGTACCCCAGTTCCTGTATGCATAAATAAACAAAAAAAATCTTTTTTTATTTAGTTATTTTTGTAAAGATTTATTTATTTATGCATACAAAACTAGGGTACTGGCCAGAGTTGTGGGGAGTGAGATGATTCACGAGAAACAGAGCCAGGAGCAGAACAGGCAGATCGACAGAAACACACTGCTGAGGGGAGCAGCGGGGAGGCAGGAGAGGTCTGCTGCGCCATGTGAGTCCCCTCCCTGGCTGGCAGCAAGGATCAAACTGATGCTGCAGTGACTGCGGTCTGCTTCATAGTGCGTTGCTCTGCGCCACCAGGGAGGCCCCTCTTTTTTTTTTTAAAGGTGACTTCCTGGCGTGACACCAGATCTATAAATCTATATTTTAAAAGAAGGGCCACATGTGAGTCCTGTGACCAGCCAGTTTAGGAAACTCTGGCCTAGAAGGGCAGTAAACACAGAGGGAAGTTTGAAATGAGATAATCCAGCTGGCACTATCGTATCTTCTTGCATCCTGGCTCTGGAAAGGTAAAGCTCACTCATCTCTGCCTGATGACCCAAGGCAGGGCCGCTCCCAGGGCCGCTCCCAGTCAGTTCAGGAAGCATCAGTCCAGGAGAGATGATCCAGCTTTAATCCCCTGCAGTCCAGGGCGCCCTCGTAGGCCGTGGGCTCTGGAGTCCAGCGTGCATCGCAGAGAATCTGAGCCGCTCCTTTCAAATGCCTCATCCTTATTTATGTTTATGAAACAAATATAAGTATTACGAAGCCACACTATCGTTACCTTGTGCGGGAAGTGTCCCAAATGCTGTATAGTCACCGGTCCCCACAGCATACCTGAGGAAGGGAATAGGGCCTCTACTTCACAGATGTGGCTCAGAGAAGTAAGGAGCTTGCCTCAGGCACACACCTGAAGTGTGGCCGTGCCCCGGGGGTTACAAAACGGCAGCACGTTCTACGCCAGAGCAGAGAGGACGCCTCTATCCCTTCCTAGAGGTCACGAGGTTGTTGTGCTCGCTGCTAAGACGTCCCGTCTACCTATCCCCAGTGATTCCAGAACTACACGCTTCAAAGCCTCGCTGCCTGAAGGAATCCCAGGGGGGCCACCCCAGGGGGCTTGGAGAAGGGAGCTCAGTCAGAAGCAAGAGGTTGTGGTGGCAACCAGACCAAGCGCAGATGGCCACTCTCCCATCCCACCCCCAGGGCGACATCCTCCCGGAGCTGAATGCAGCCGGAAGGGGATATCACCTCAGCTCTGGGCAGCAGGAAAGAAGTTGACCTCTGAGAGGGAGAGAGCAGGGAGGGGCTACAGCAAGGGGAAAAATGGGAGGGGGCGCCCTTCCCAGCAGAAACAAAAGACAAAAAATTTCCAGTCATATCAGGCTGGTCTTGTGACTTTATCCCACTGGTAAGGGATGCAGGGTTTATACGGCTCTGGAATTTTGTGACATTTTAGGATGAATGTCCAGGTATCCCGTAGAGAAGCCAGAAGTAGACAGTAGCTGTCCATGGAGAAAGGCCACGGGCCTGGAGGACCCCAGATCAGAAGTAAGGAGCTTGCCTCAGTCACACAGATCGGAGTACACCAAGGAAGAATACAGAAGTCGGCCCCACAGAGGTGCTTCCCTCACGGCCTCCTCACCGCTGGGCCCTGGCAGTGCCAAGTGCTTCCTCCTGCCCTCCCCGCACCAGTGGGCTCACATTCAAAGTGAAAGCACTGTGCTTGCTGCATAAGTGCCTGCCGTGACATGGCTGTCCTCCAGCCTTCCTCCAGCTGGGACGCTACCTCGAGGGTAGCCTATCAGGATATTCTAGAGCTATCTAGAAAATTCTGGAGCAGTGTCTTCTGGAGGACCCAGGGAGGGGAGGCTGTGAGAGTGTTAGAGTGCTATAATGGAGAATACTCGCCTATAGTAATGAGAGTCAAAAAACCTCTCACCTCGCCTGCCATCGGTCAGGGAAGGAGAGGACACTCGAGAGAAAGGAAGTGACAGAAAGAGCTATAGGAGCCAACAGTCCCAGGGAAAGGGGCTGGCAGTGACCCCATGATCTTCCATCTTCAGAATGGACATTACAGGCCATGAGGACATCAAAACCAGATCTAAGAAGAGGAGTAGGAATAAGACCCTGCAACTGAAGTCTCAAGCAAACTTCTTCAGAACAGAAAGTGTTGGGGCCTCCCTGGTGGCGCAAGGGTTTAAGCACTGCACTATAAGCTATCTGCAGCCACTGCAGCACGAGTTTAGTCCCCGGCCAGGGAGGGGACCCACAGGGCACAGCAAACCTCTCCTGTCTCCCCGCTACTCCCCTCAGCAATGTTTTTCAGTCCATCTGCCTGTCTGGCTCCCCACTCTGTCTCTGGTGACTCCTCTCACCTCCCACACCTCTGGCCTGTACCCCAGCTCTTGTATGCATAAATAAATAAATCTTTTTAAAAAATGAGAGTTCATTCTTAAAAAGGAAGGACAGTATCTCCACACGTACAGACCCTCTGCGTAGTTTGTTGTGTGTTGGGCTAACCCCTAGGGTGAAACACCAAGAGAGCTCATCAGCTCTAAGGTGGGCACATTATGAAGCAGAGCCCTACACACACCTCCGGGGTCCACGTCTGGAAAGGTCCGCTGACCCTCGCTGTCCCTGGACACCTCTACCTGCTCCGCTCCCAGGAGTCGCCCCTGTGCAGCATCTGGCCGGCTTGCTACCTGCTTCTGCCTCTTGCTTTTTCATCTGCGACCTCGACCCCTACATCCGTTCTTCTCTCTTCACAGACTGTGGCTATTTCTGGTCTTTCAGTAGGGAAGGGCTGGGTGTCTTCCTCTTTCCAAGGCCACAGCTGGCTGGACTGGAAGGAACTGCTGCCTCCAGCTGCTCTTGGTGTTTGACCCCAGGGACTAGCACAACATGTGGCAGGTTATCTGGACAGATCTCATCCATCTTACCCATCATTCATTCGACATATTTACTGAGTGTCCCCTGGATGCCAGACTAGTGTGCAAACTAGACAGTTTATCGTCCTGAGTCTGAGGCTTCAGAAGGCCCCCAAACCAGGGCGCTCTGTATTTATACACGCAGAAAAATATTTGCAATACTGGGGCCTCCCTGGTGGAGCAGTGGGTTAAGCGCTGCACTATGGAGCTTCCATAGCCACTGCAGTGAGGGTTCGATCCCCGGGCAGGGAGGGGAACCACATGGCACAGCAGCCCTCTCCTGCCTCCCCGCTGCTCCCCTCAGCAGTGTGTTTCAGTTCATCTGCCTGTTCTGCTCCCGGCTCTGTCTCTGGTGAATCCTCACACCACCCCCACATCTCTGGCCTGTACCCCAGCTCTTATGTGCACAAATAAATAAATCTTTAAAAAAAAAGAAAACAATCTCCTAGCACTTACTAACCCTAAACACGTGCATCCCCTAACGCAGTATTTCTGCTACTAAGTATATATCCGGCTATGAACATAAGTACATCAAATGATAGAAACAAAAATATTATATATGGCAGCATTACTAGAGTAACCCCACACTGGGAACATTCCAAGTGTCCATCAACAGAATAACAGATTAATAAATTGTGGTGTATTTAATGGACTATTACACAACAATGAAAAGGAATGAACTATTGCTACCACACATTATGGACCAGTTTCACAAGCATAATTTGAGTGAGAGAATGCAAATAATACCCACTGAGTGATTTCCTTTACATAAAATCCAAAGGCACCTAAAACTAATCAATGAGGTTACCTTCGGGAAAGGAGGTGGGGAGTGCCTGGGGCATAGGAGGAGGGTCTCTGGATCCTGGTAATACTCTATTCTTGATCTAAGTGGTGGTTATAGATGAGGAGTATGTGTGCTGTGTTGACCTTACACATCTGGTATACTTGCCTGGTACATTTAGAACAGCAAAAACAAAAACAAATACCTACAGAGAAAGGGAACTTTTAGGGGCTTGGGGGATGGTAAAAAATGGAAGATGGAGTAGTAACATAAGTTGGGGGGGGTGATGATCCTGTACCTCTAAATCATATACAATGTTGAAAACCAATACAAAGAAACAAAGGAAAGTGAAAAGGGAATGGAAGGAAGATCAGAATTTTACATCTAAGTGGCCGAGCTGCGACAAGGCTGGGGGAAAGGGCATAGCGTTGGGTGGGAGTCGCCTCCTGTCCCATACTGGCTTGCCATCAGCTTGCATTCCCCACCCAACCACACGCCCATCCATAACAGGATCCTTTTGATTGGAGTCCGCTGTTCCTGGTCCAGCAGTTGCTTAGCCTACAGGCAGAGACTCGGTGTCTGCAGTCAAAATTGGGGTGATAAGATACTAACATGTCCTCCGCTCCATCCAGTGAGATGGATGGAGGCCCCTGGTGCAGACCTTGCGGAGCTAAAGTGGGAAGAGCCTGAGGGCAGAAGCGGTGCAGCCCTGTTGTGCGTGGGTCATCCTGGCCCAAAGGAACGGCCTGTCAGGCTGCTGCCTGAGCTTGTGTGCGCGCGCGGCACAACCTCCATCGCCCCCGCACTGGGTAGTCTCCCCGGCACATCGCTGCTCCAAACCCCATCCAGGGACCTGGAGTTCATGCTCCAATGCCCCCTGGGCCACTTTCCGGGAGGAAAAGGGCAGGAAGGAACCAACGGTCACAGTTTCCACTGAGAAGAGGGAAACCCGGGGGGGTGGCGGTTCCTTTGTGGAGGTCACACCTCCGTGCACAAAAACATCCCAAAGAGATGGCACCGAGTGTACACCGGTGAGGTGGAGATACCCCAGGGAGGAAGCGGCCAGAGGTGAGCGGGGACGCCCTCTTTGATCCCGCAAGATGCGTCAGGGAAAGTTGGATTTCGTTTCGCCTGGACGGAACCACCGCTCCCCGCGCCGCCGCCAGGACCGGTGGGTCAAAGGAAGCCAGGCCCCCTCCGCCGGGCCTCAGGTGGTGCGTGTGGACCCCAGCGAGGAGCCGACCTCCCCTCCCTCCTGCCCGCCCATCCCCACCCCTTCTCGCTGGGGCTGCGTATAAAGGCCCGGGCCGCCGGGGCTGCGCCATCTGCTAGCCTTCGCGGCGCGCGGCGGCAGCGCGAGGGGACGAGGAGAGCAGCGGCTCCCCAGAACCAGGTAGGGCGACTCTCCCCGGGGGCGAGCGCCGGGAAGGCCCCGCGACGGCCGCCCGAGCCGCGGGGTCCCCGGGCCCGCTCGCGGGTCCCCCCGGAGCGTCCCGGTCCCCGCCCGCCGGCCAGGGCAGCTCAGGACGCCGGCGCGGATGCGCACAGGCCGCGGCGTCGCCGGCGCCGGAGGCCCCCGGGCGGGCGGGGCGGGCGCCGGAGGCCGCGGGCCCCCAGGCCGCGGGCGGACGGGCGCCGGGCCCGCGAGCAGCCGCCCGGACGGCGACTGGCAGCTCGCGCCGCTCGGCGCACGGCGTCTCCCCGCGCCCCGCCTCCGCGGCCCGGCGGGGGAGGGGCGGGGCCTCGCGGGGCCCGCCCCCGCGCCGGCGTCCGATTGGCCGCCGCGCTTGTCCGTCGCAACCTATTTTTGATGGAGGGGTGGGGAGTGCCACCCAGTCTGCCCCAGATCACGTTCGCCGCCGGCAGCCAACCAGTCGGGCCCGAGCCCTCCGGCTGGAAGCGATCCGGGGCGGCGGAGCTCGGCCCCACCGCCGCTCGTCGGGGTCCCCCCAGCCCAGGCCCGAGCCGGCATCGCCTGCCCTCCCCGGCCACCTCCTCCGCGTGGAAGCTGAGCGGCGGCCTCGCTGGAACGCGGAGGCGAAATGTAGCGAGCCGGGGGTCGCGGCTGGACGCTCTCCTTGGCCGGGGGTGTGGGGGGACGCGCGGGGGTCGAGGAGGACCGCCGAGGAGGAGTGATGAGAAGAGGGGGCACCCTGCAGCCCCCGAGACCACGGGCTCCTGCTGCCACTCGCCAGGCACCCCCCTTCCTCCCCAGCGAGGGCCAGGTCAGTCTTGGCGGGTCTGGGGGTGCGGGGGGGGGCCGGGGCCGGAGGCCTGGCGCACAGCACGTTTGCTGAGTCCGGGTCCCGGAGAGGCGGAAGAGGCCACCCGGTTTCTTTTCCCCATCCCTGGGCTTGGGGACACTCGGCAGGTCTTTTGTGCCCTCCTCAGGGCATCCTGGACCACTCTGGCTTCCTTCATCCCAGGCCGGAGCCCGTCTGGAGCCCGTGCTGGAGGGAGTGGGCTGAGGCGCTGCCTCTCTTCCTTCCAGCCCCTTGAAGTTGGGTGGCCCGCCGCGAAGACCGAAGGGCCCCAGGGCAGGTTGCAGCAGACTCTGAAACTTTTTTGGCGTGTGCGCAGCAGCGTCGTCCCGGGCCTCTGCTGAAGGTCTTTGAAAGCACCACCAGACCTCGCGCAATCGCGGGGAGCGATAGGGAAGGGGCGCCCTGATGGCTTGAGTGGCTAGAAAGAGGGCTGATTCCCACGGGTCACTTACTGGCATTGCCGTCACCCCTTGCCAAACCGGAGTTGACTAATTGTGTTTGGAATACTTAAAGACTCGCTCACCCCACCTGGGGAAATCCTCCAAAGTTTTGCGTTTTGGGAGGGTTTGGGGGCTTTCCCCCACCCCTTTTTCTTGTACCAGCTATTTTAGTGATATGGACTAGGGGGGGCCTGGAGCCTGGGGGTTCTTTTAGGAGAGGCAAGTGGGGCTCTCCCTGAATTTGGAGCAAGTGCACTCTGGCTTATGCTGCTTTGTTTTTTGTTTTGCTTTGTTTTATTTATTTATTTTTTTAGTAGCTCTTTTTTTTTTTGCTTTTGTTTCCTAAGAATTCCATTATATCCAACTCTCAGTAACCCAGGGGAACAGGGTGAACCAAGGAACTGAAATGTGTGCATAATACTCAGTAGTCTTCCTCCCTCCCCCTTCAAAGGGAGATAACTCCCCTCTCCTATCTGAGAGCTCCCAGGGCAGGAGCAGGGAGAGAGGGAGGCAGCCCTTCGCTCTCTGGAACGCTGCTGGCAGTCAAGGACAGGAGTGGAAGGCTCTGGCTCTTGGCCTTAGCTGGCAGCCCTGGATTGTTGTTTTTTCCTCCCCAGGGCTAAGCATTTGGGAGTCTGGGGCCCTTCACTCAGTGACAGTCTCCCTGTTTATTTGCCCTGTGGGCTTGGCTGTCCTGTGACTGTGGCTGCATGGCAGGGGGCTGGGACTACAGTTGTAACTGATTCCACTGGGAGGCCACCCTGAAATAATCCTGGGCTCCTGGTGGGCATTCAAGAAGGGCTCTCCCCCAGGGCGTCCTGCCTCTCCCTCAGTTACTTGTGGGGCAGTGGGTTGTGGCGGAGTTGGTGGGGATAGCCCCTGCGGGGGCTCCCGATGTTGCAGACCAGAATGGGTCCCTGTAGTGTAAAGAGAGGGGCAAGAGCAAACTCTTCGTGCCACCCTAGGAGAAATCCACCGAGTGGTCTTTGCCACGCCGTAACATTCTCTTTCTTGTCTTCCTCCTTCCCCATAAGGTGCGCCACGCAGATTCTCGCGACTTTAAGAACCAGGGATTTGGGGAGGTGCGAGGTCTTCTCAGAAAGAAGGAAACTCTCTGGAGGAAAGGGGAGAGGCAGCAGACACTGTCCTGGGACCAGCAGAAGCCAAAGAGTTGCGGGAAGCCAGAGGAACCCAGCCCGAGACGAGGGAAGGAGCCGCGGCCCCAGACCAGGGCTGCGTTCTGAACGATTCGAACACAAGCTGCTTTTCTTGGAAGAAGGGCCGCCTCAGAAGACACCCCAGACCTGGCTGGGCTCTTCCACTCTGGACACCCCCTGCTCCGCGGAGCCTGCCCTTGCGAACCAAAGAAGATAAGAGGCCAGATCCAAGCACAGCATCGGCGGCCGGAGCCAGGCAGGCGTCGCGCAGAGTCTGCTGAGGGCTTTTGCTTCCCTCCAGCCCGTGGCTGCAGTGCTTGATGGGGCTGCCTGTCGCTCGATCAGCTTTCGCAGTGCCTGGCAGGAGCGGAGAGCCGTGGGGAGCGGTCCCGCGGCACCCAAGCCTGGGCTCGCCCCAGGACTAAGTTCTTCCCCAACTTAGAGAGGGAGAGCAAAAGCAAAAGAGAAGAAAGCCCCTCCCTCGCCCCCCTTCCCGTCATGTCCTCCAAACCAGAGCCGAAGGACGTCCACCAGCTGAATGGGACTGGCCCCGCGGCCTCGCCCTGCCCCTCGGACGGCCCCGGGAGAGAGACCTTGGCTGGGACCTCAGAGTTCCTGGGGCCCGACGGGGCTGGGGTGGAGGTGGTGGTGACCGAGTCTCGAGCCAACGCCAAGGGGGTTCGGGAGGAGGACGCCCTGCTTGAGAACGGGAGCCAGAGCAACGAGAGCGATGACGCCAGCACAGACCGGGGGCCCGCGCCCCCCTCCCCGCTCAAGGAGACCTCCTTCTCCATCGGGCTGCAGGTGCTGTTCCCCTTCCTCCTGGCAGGCTTCGGGACCGTGGCCGCAGGCATGGTGCTGGACATCGTGCAGGTAGGCCGGACGGGGCTGGGCTCCCCGGGGTGCTGGTCCCGTAGCCGCTGCCCACCCCGTCAGGCGCAGCTGCGCTTCCTAGAACACCGTTTCCCTTTGGCGCTCGTCCTGGGTTTCTTCTTGAGCTGGTTGTTTCTGCAGAAGCGTGGAGGAAGCCCGCGGCCCGGGGAGGTGGTCAGCCGGTACTGCTTAAGAGAAGCAGAGCTGGTTCTGGCCACAGCCCTGGTCGAGGAGGGTGGGCTGGGCCGTGGCCTGCCTGGGCATTCCTGTCGAGCCCCGCCGGGCAGGGGACTTAGAGGGGTGGACTCTCTAGACTTTTCCTCCCTTCTCGCGGGGTTTCAAGGGTACCCAGTGTAAAAAAGCTCGGTTTCAAGTCTCCTTTCCATTCCCCTGCCGGGCAGGTGTTTGTCCAGCCGCCAGGTGGGTCCCAGATGAAGTGGGCAGGCACTGAACGGCGTGTTGTGTCGCTTCTCTGCCTGCGCCCTTGGCGCCCTCTCCTCGGGGAAGGGAGTGGGCACCCGCTGCCTGGTGCATGATTCGGGGAGTTGGCGCGACCAGGCCTGGAAGTGCTAGTTATGTGTCATGAACGGGGACAAAATGTAACCGGGTCCAGACAGGACTGTCTCTCCCCTTTGCTCCTTACCTGTCTTTTCGTGAAGCTGCCCGGACAGGAGCTGTTTGTGAGGGTACTGGACAGAGGGTTGGCAGGCCCTGGAAGCTAACAGCCAGAGACGTGCAGGCCAGTGCATCGTGGCTGAGGACTCCCCAGAACCTCTGGGGCTGGGGCATCGGTGGAGTCTTATCTCCAGATAAAAAGTTTTGGCATTAAAAAAAAAAAAAAGTTTTGGCAGCACAGTGAGGCACACCGAACTTTCTGGAAGCATGGCTTCCATCCACGTTGATCGTTGTGTGTGTCCAGTTCCTTCTGAGCGTTGGTGTCCGTCCTACGGCCTCCGAGAGTACAGAAGCTGGAGCTCTGGCCTTTGTCCTTGGGCTGCCACATACCACGCACACCCCTCTCTGTCAGTGTGTCTCTGACATGACGTCTCCCAGAGCACGTGGAGCTCGGCGCCACCTCCCCTGCGCCGGGTGACCCGTACGAGCAGTGGGTGTGATGATGGAGCACCCCTCTGTGCCGTAGCCAGCTGAGGGTGTGGGTTCAGTGGCGCCTGGACCACCTTGACCTGTGCCCTTCATGAGAACCTGCTGTCTCCCCTGCCAATAAGGAGAGCGTTTCTGCCGTGCCACGTGCCTTCTGCGGCCTCACTCTCCCCTCGCCGGCTTCTTAAGGACTGTCCTCCTGGAGGTTAGCAAGGCCTAGAGATGGCCGGTTTGGGTTCCTCCCTGGCCACTGCCCCTCCCAGGGCAGGGAGCGGAGCAGTGAGAGCTGATGTGAGTCTGCAGTGCACCACCTCTTCCCTCCCTTCCCTACGGCCTCCGTTCTGGTCTCAGAGTTTCTGAATTCTGGTTTGGTGCCGACAAAGGGAGAGGGTGGATACATTTCTGGATAATAATGGGGATCATTTGTGGGGCTCCTCCATGGACCCGTGAGCTGGGACCCATAACTACATCTGTTCTGTATCCAGGGAACCCACCACTAAGAGGGACTGAGGGCGCGTCCCGGTTGCCTGGGCCCCACCCTGCACGGTAATTGCCGTCCATCACTGCGGCCTTGGTTTGCCAGTTGGTGGAAACCTGGGGGAGAAATATGCTTTCCTTTTCTTCTCCCGAGGACCGGGGTGCGCAGCGATCTGGAGCCACTGCAGTTATGTTCTAGCGTGCGCAAGAACAGACGTTCTCCCCTCCCACCCACATGTCCAGAAAACCCCACAACTGGAAACGGCTCTGCCATCGCGGCCCAAGCCCAGCTGCACCCCAGCCCCATGAGCCCGAGACCTGGGGAGGGAGCTGAGGAGCCTGCGGCATGCCCACGGGGAGCCAGCTCCGGCCCTCAGTTTGGCTCCTCGACTCGGCCCAGAGCTGGGGCCCAGTTGGCATGGATGACAATGGCTAGTTTGTGCTTGTCCCCAGCCTCCCTGCCACAGCTGGGCTCAGCAGGCCCTGCAGATGGCCGCAGTGACATCATGGAGGGCTGGGCACAGATGGGTGCGGAGGGACCGAGACGCGGGACCCCAGGGAGCTGCTGACTCCACCACCCAGGCAGCCACGGGTGGCTGACCGCAGGTTCGGGCCCAGCAGCAGCTGCTGGGACGCGCACCCTCAGTCCCGCTTCGCAAGCTAAGATGCCCTCAGCAGGACAGGCTGCGAGGCCTGGTCAGGGCTGCCTGGAGGAGTTGACTAAGGAGTGTCCAGCCTCCAGGCAGCTGAGCAAAAGCCACATGAGCTCAGCTGTGTCCTTGGCCAGGACGCCCCCCTGCCCACGATCACAGAGACCTGGCCGGCAGGGCCTGCCTGTCTCTGCTCTCCCACTTGTGCGCATGGCCGGCCTCTGCAGGGGACGGGGCAGGCCGGTGGCTGAGAGTAGGGGGGAATAAAGGGCCGTCTGCTTCAGCTTCCCTGCTGCGGTGGGGTGGCCGGCTGGGAAGGCAGGGTGGGCAGGTTGGGACAGAGGGGGTGGGGCACGGGGCTGCAGCTCCCCGCCTCCTAGCTCTGCCCCAGGCGCTGCAGGGCATGCCCCCTTTCCTATCAGCCTTTGTGAGGGCCAGGGTGGCGGGGGTGGAGTGCCCAGATGCTTTAGCCCAGGTGTAGGTAGCACGTCCAGGTTCTGGTGGTTTGAGCTCACCACTCACTCACAAAGATCCCAAAGAATGGAGCCCCCCATCCCCAGACGCCCCCTCCTCTGCCTCTCTGCCTCCCGGGTCTCTGCACGAGTCCCCAAAGATGAGTGTGGACGGCAGCGTGGGCTGGGGGCAGAGGGGGGCGCCTCTTGGGGCCGCGGCGTCCCTAGGCAGGGCACTCAGAGTCCGTTGCACTTGAGCTCCTTCTGGCTCCACGGCCTGCGCGCCCAGGTGCTGCCCTGGGGCCCTCTCCTTGGGCACCAGAGGGTGCTGGGGCGGGGTGGGAGGGGCCCTGGTGCTTGGGGGTGAACTCTGGGCCAGTGCCAGCCTGGCCACTGGCTCGCCCTGAAGGCAACAGCATCCAGACTCTGGCTCCCCCAGCCTGGCCTTGGGGCTGCCTTTGGAGGTTCTGCTCTCACTTTCTGAATTACAGCTCTTCCTGGCCCTTCTTCCGCACCGCCACCCCCCTGCAGGAGGAGCAGTCTTGGGCAGAACACGCAAAGGTGGGGGAGCTGGGGTGCCTTTCTAAGCAAGAGGAGGGATGGGAGAGGCAAGGTGGAAAACGAGAAGGGGTTCCGACAGGACTTAGGGGGTCGCTCTGAATCAGGGTTATTTCTGGGTGTTGAGGGTGCCGGGTGCTCATCGCTCACTCGCACCCCCAGCCCTGCCCAAGAGAGAGGGAAAGGGGGGAGGAGCTGCTCCCCAAGAAGCAGTGCAGCTCTGCAGGTTCCCCCAGCCCCAGGAGCAGCAGAGGGGCCTCCCAGCAGAGAGCGGAGCAGGCAGACTTGGGTGAAGGCTTGGCTGGCAGCTCAGCTGGCAGGTTTGGCTTCCGGGGCAGGCACTCCCAGCAGGGCGAACAGGACGGGCCTGAACTAGGCCAAGGAGGAAGGAGACGCTCGGCCTCCGCGCCCGCCCCCACGCCACCTCCACGCTCACCCTGCTCCTGACCTCAGGGCCGCCCCGCTTCTGGCTGCTTCCACACCCCAGCACCTCTTCCCAGGGAGTGTGCGTCTGTCCAGCCAGCCCTGCCCGAGCCGCTTCTCCAGGAGGGCTCTGTGGATGATGCGGGTTTGCGTGCGGGAGCTGGCGGCTCTCACCCAGTTGTCAACCAGGACGCCTCTGGGCTGGGGCTCGGGATGTGAATTCCAGACTGTTCTGTGCATAGCGGGGGACATTTTTGCCTCGGGGCATTTGTGGCTGTTCTCTTGCTTTTGTGGCTCACCCTGCTGAAACCCCACACCCTCCAGGTCCTTGAGTAGTTTAGAGGAGGGTGTGGAGACTGGACGGTGGAGGAATTTGTAGTGGCAGCCAGAGGCTTAGCTGAGCTTCATACGTGTTTTCTTCTTAATGAATCATGAAGACCGGCAATGTCCTCACACACGGTTCAGAAACGGTTACCTGCCCGTGCTGGGATCATCTTCGCGGCGGCAGCGCAGACATGTCCCCTCCGCCCCTGTGAGAAGCTGCTCGCAGAGCAGCAACTGGAGGGCCGGATGCTTTGCAGTGAGGAGGGGAGATGAGGGCCTTCAAGGCCCCAGCCAGCCCCAGCCAGCCCCACTGTGGTGAGGGGAGAGGCGAGGAAGGGAATTCTTCCCAGTTTAGACAGGGAAGGGGGGCTGATGCTGCGCAGCCTGGCCGCAGGGGGCCGGGGCCCAGCGGTGCAGGCAGCTTGGCCAAGAATAACGGTGCCTGGCTCCTCCGGGCACATGGGACTTACAGGGCTGCCCTCTCCCTGGGGCCCCTGGAGTCAGAACGTTCATGCCCGCCAGGTGGAAGGGGCTGACGCCCCCTGTGGGTGCCTGGACACACAACAGCTCTTGTGGGGACAGGAGCCCCTCCTTACTCTCCAAAGAGGGGTTCCCCTAAAGAGAATGTGAGGGGCCAGGCAGAGTGCACGTAAGGGGATACCCTAGCATTGATGGCGTGTGCCCCCAGGGTCTTCATAGAGGCTCTCCTCTCCGCTCCCCTGCTCCCACACACTCTCAAAGAAGTGACAAGAAAAGAGGTCCTTGCTTTATGGGATACCCCCCCCCAGTGTCCAGCCTCCCCTGGCCTCCAGCCCTCTCCCTAACCTCCTCTGATATCCTTGCTCATCTTTGAGTGTGTGTGATTAAAAAAGAGTAATAACGTAAAATGCATCACCGTAACCATTTTTCAGTGTAAAATTCAGAAGTGTGTAGTATTCATGTGGTTGTGAAATGGATCTCCAGAAGCTTCCCCTTGCAGAGCTGCAGCTCCGTGCCCCCTGAACCTCCCCTTTCCCCCTCTCCCAACCTCCACGTCACCCCCTTTCTACTTTCCATTTCCATGGATGTGAGAACTGTAGGCTTCTCAATGGAATCATACAGGATTTGTGTTTTTGTGACTGGCGTACACCCGCTTCACATAATATCCATAAGGGGCATCCATGCTGTGGCATACAACACGATCTCCTTCCTTTTTAGGGCTAAATAATATTCCATTGTGTGGATCGGTCATATTTCACTTTTCGCTCATTCTTCCCTTGATGGACACTTGGTCGCTGGGCTATTAAGAGTAACGCTGCGGTGAACACAGGTGCACAACCATCTCTTCGAATCGCTGCTTCCAGTTCTTCTGGGTCTAGATCCAGAAGTGAGATTGTGCTGGATCACAGGGTAGTTCTATTTTTAATTTTTAGAGGAACTGCCATAACATTTTCCACAGTGGCTTCACCGTTTTGCATTCCTACCCACAGTTCACAGGGGCCGGCTTTCTCTGTGTGGTCGCCACGCTAGTTCCTTTCTAGTCTGTTTTCCATTAATAGTGGGCTGAGGTGCTACTGAGCTTTGCTGCTGAGATTTGCAGCTTTGCTCTGGGGTTCGTGAGTCCTTCAGAGACCACCTGACCTGCCCCTGAATTGTGCTTTTCACAGCCAGGAGCCCGAGGCCCTTGTGACTTGTCTAGCCCCACCCCGCACCCACCCCGCACCCACCCCACACCCACCCCGCACCCCCTGCGGTTTCTTGTGGGAGACCAACAGCTCTCATGCCCTTGCCCATTTCAGCGCCTTGCTTCCCGTCAGCAGCCCCTCCAGCCAAGGTACCCGGGCACGTACGCCTGGCCACCTGCCCGCTCGTCCCTCTTCAGACCTGCAGGCCTTCCATCCTTAAGACAAACAGACCTGTGTCCTCTCAGGACAGAGGGGGAGACCCAACTCCAGCCTTTTTGCAAGTCTTCAGTTTCAGTTGCGGCCAAAGCAGCTTCGAACAGCCCGTCCTGCTCCATGTCTCCTCTTAGTGCGAGGGAGCCCACTGCTCTCCGAACTGAACCTCAGTTTCCTCGTCCACAGGGTGGGGGTAGCAGCAGCCCTTGCTCCCTGGGCTGTGGGAGGATACACCCCGCCTCGGCGCGGCAGCAGGCGCTGGTGGGAGAGCCAGTCCGAGCTTCGGCCGGGTGCTCTCGCCTCTCCAGTTCAGAGACGGGAGAGGTGTGGGTGAGGGGTACAGGGGGGCCACTAAGGAGCTTGCAGAGCAGCTGCCAGCGCCCTGGGCCCCAGTCTCAGCTCAGAACCTGGTGTGGTGCAGACTTGTGTGGCCAAGGCCCAAGGCTCTTGGAGGGAGAAGCCAAACAAACTCTCGTCTCCCAGCCCAGCCCCACGGAGCCCGGCTGTCGGCAGCTGAGACAACACCGCTCGAGGCCGAGGTCATGGGGAAGCGGCTCTAAAGGCAGAGGAGCTAGAGGTTGCAATCTGAGGGGCTCACAGAGGAGTTTGGGGTGTAGCCAGCCGGGGTGACTTCACTGTGGGACACCACCCCCCTGCCTGGCTCCAGAGAGCAGGAGGAGAAAACGGAGCCACACTGGGGTCTTCTGAGTGGGGGAGGCCTGTTCTCTCCTGTTCTGGCTGGCAAAAAGGAGGGCTGTGTTGTTGGAAGGGCTGTGGATTTGGGGTCCAGGGTTCTAGAAGAAGAAGTGGCTGCTCACCCCCTGCCCACTTCCTCCTCAAGCCCCTCATTTATTTTTTAGTATTTATTTTGTAGAAGAGCCGAGATGTAGGCCAGAGAATTGGGGGGAGTGGGGGAGAGGATCACCAGAGACAGAGTGGGGAGCGGAACAGGCGGATCTACTGAAACACACTGCTGAGGGGAGCAGCGGGGAGACGGGAGAGGTCTGCAACGCCCTGTGGGTCCCCTCCCTGGCCGGGGATCGAACTCACACTGTGGCGGTGACAGTGCTGGGTCTTAATCCCTAGGCCACCAGGGAGGCCACCAGAGCCTTTACTCTCAGGCTCTCTGCACAACCTTAACGACAGGCCTTCAGGCGCTGAAATTCCTGGGTTCTGTTTTCGCCTTGCAGCACTGGGAAGTGTTCCAGAAGGTGACAGAGGTCTTCATCTTGGTGCCTGCACTGCTGGGGCTGAAGGGGAACCTGGAGATGACCCTGGCGTCGAGGCTCTCCACCGCAGTGAGTGTCCTGGCCCGAGAAGTGGGTCGCGCCGACCCGGGCGGCACAGGCCTGCAGTGTGGGCTGTGCCGGCCGGTACAGGGAGATCCCAGGCCCGGTGTGCTGCCCCAAGCAGGGGCTCCCTGCCCAGCGTGGCTCCCGGGCTCGGTCTCTGGGCGTCCAGCGCCCCTGGACTCTTGCCCCACCCCCTGCCTCACAGCTGCCTCGTGACTGTTTGTGCAGCTTTGGCAGCAGAGCTCACGCTGGTCCCTCCGCCCGCACAGCCGGGGGCCTCCTCTGATCTCCAGCCCTGCTCTGCAGCTGGCCAGGAGCAGAGCCAGCGCCCCGGCCCCATCCACCCGCCCCGCTCCCCCTCGGCAGCTTGCTCTTCTTAAGGGGTCTAGATGGATGGGCTGCGCCCCACCCACACCCCCATGCGTGGGGCAGGCGGGAGGCAGCAAAGCTCAGGAGCCCAGGAAGCCAGGTGAGGGATGCCCGCACGTCACAGTCTGGAGAAGGCTGCAGGGGGTGCAGCTGGCCTGGCCCCAGCGTGCACCGCTCCTGGCCTGCCCCTCGCCGCCTCACCTTCCCAGCACTCGAAGCCTCGTGCCCACCGGCGAGTCAGCAAGCTGGCTTCGGGCTGGCCACTCTGACTCTGCAGGAGGGGGCCTGCCCGAGGCCCTACGTAGCCGCAGGCGCTCAAGGCACGTCACCTCTTCCCCCTCGCCTGGCCCCTCTGTTCCTGCCTCACTCTCCCCGGGCGTCATGTCCGGTCCCAGCAACTCAGCCTCACGCTGCGTGCGCCGGCCTGGGCTGGTGCTGACGGGTGGCCCTGCAGGCCCTTTCCAGCCTGAGCGCGGCCCCTTGCCCATCTCCCCCAGGCCAACATTGGGCACATGGACACGCCCAGGGAGCTCTGGCGGATGATCACAGGGAACATGGCCCTCATCCAGGTAAGAGCGGGGACCGGGAGGGTGGGAGGCTGGGCCCCACTGCCCCACGCAGGAGTCTGAAAGGCCCTGCTGGCTCAGGAGCAACGCTTTGGCGTCCTGCTGAACTGGGTTCTCCAAGGCAGCTCAGGTCCCCTCTGGCCTGCCAGGTTACTCGGAAGTCAGCCCGGGTTACCCGGAAGTCAGCCCAGGCCTCGTCCCCGCTATGAGCAGACTCAGGACCGCTCCCGTAACCTTACTGCGCCCTCCGCCTCCCTGTGAGGTCACACATGCTCTGGGCTGGGAGTCCTCCCCCCAGGCCAGGCCTCGTCACATGCTGCAATCTCAGCCCCCAGAAGAGCCTCCTGCAGCCGGGAGCGTGCTCTGGGCTCCCACAGGGCACTGTCCAGGACCAGTGTCTGGTGTGAAGCTAAACAAAGACGTCATCCCAGCCTGGGAGGACTGGACAGTCCAGCCCAGCCGGCCTCCTGGGGCTGCCGAGGGCCAGGGAGCGGCCTAGCTGAGCGCTCGCTCGGTGACTCTCCCGTCCCCCCCCCCAGGTGCAGGCCACGGTGGTCGGCTTCCTGGCGTCCATTGCAGCGGTCGTCTTCGGCTGGATCCCCGACGGCCACTTCAGCATCCCACACGCCTTCCTGCTCTGTGCCAGCAGCGTGGCCACGGCCTTCATCGCCTCCCTGGTGCTGGGTAAGGGAGGGGGGCCGGGCGGGCAGCGGGGAGGGGCACCCTGCGTGGGACTGCACCGGGCACCCTGGTCTCCTTCTTGGTGACACCCCTGACCCCACGCCTCCGCCCCCAGGCATGATCATGATCGGGGTCATCATCGGCTCTCGGAAGATCGGGATCAACCCAGACAACGTGGCCACACCCATCGCTGCCAGCCTGGGCGACCTCATCACCTTGGCGCTGCTGTCGGGCATCAGCTGGGGACTCTACCTGGAGCAGGGTGAGGCTGTGGCCCCGAGGGCGCCGGGCTGGCTCCTCGTGACCTGGGGAGAGACGGCAGTGGTTTTGCAAACATGCGGGGATTTCTTCCACGTTCTTTTTTTTTTTTTTTTTTAATGCACACAAGAACTGGGGTACAGGCCAGAGGNCATGCGGGGTTTTCTTCCACGTTCTTTTTTTTTTTTTTTTTTAATGCACACAAGAACTGGGGTACAGGCCAGAGGTGCGGGGGCTAAGAGGATTCACCAGAGACAGAGCCAGGAACACAACAGGCAGATCAACAGAAGCACACCGCCGAGGGGAGCAGCAGGCGAGGCAGGAGAGGTCTGCTGCGCCATGTGGGTCCCCTCCCTGGCCGGCAGCAGGGATCGAACTCGTGCTGCAGTGACTGCGGTCTGCTTCATAGTGCGTTGCTTAACCCACTGCACCACCAGGAAAGGCCCCCCCCCTTTTTTTTTTTCAATTTTTTAAAGATTTTTTTATTTTTGCACACAAGAGCTGGGGTACATACCAGAGGGATGGGGGGTGAGAGGAGTCACCAGAGACAGAGTGGGGAGCAGAACAGGCAGATCCACTGAAACACACTGCTGAGGGGGAGCAGCAGGGAGAGGTCTGCTGCGCCATGTGAGTCCCCTCCCTGGCCGGGATCGAACTGGCGCTGCAGTGGCTGCGGATGCTTCACACTGCGGTGTTTAACCCCTTGTGCCACCAGGGAGGCCCCTCTTCCATGTTCTTAACCTTTTGGTGGGAACACAGTTTGGGATAACGCCGACCTTAAAGAGGAGAGGCCAAGTGCTTCTCTGAGGTTCATGCAGCCTGCAGGGCCCGTGGGGAAATACATTCCTCCTTGAGCCGTGCTCCTCCTTACTTCCCTCGGAGGAATAAATGGGTAAGGAGCAAGAAGGCTGGAGACTGCAAACTGAAGCAGGGGCGTAGAGACGCCGCTGCCATCAGATCAAACACCGGAGCCTAGACTACAACCCCCAGTACAACTGGCGGCTGAGAGCTTCGGCCTCGGCTTCCTCCTCTACCAGATGCAGTGGCTGGCTCGCCTGCCCGCTGGGCCGCAGTGAGGGTCCGACGGCTGATATGTGTGCAGGCGTTCTGGGGGTGTGGCTGCGGACCAGCCGGGGGGCTGGGAGCAGGGGCCCCACCACTCACCCCCCTTTGATGTCTGCTTCTCCAGAGAACTGGCAATACATCTACCCCCTGGTGTGTGCCTTCTTCGTGGCCCTGCTGCCCGTCTGGGTGGTCCTGGCCCGGCGGAGCCCGGCCACCAGGGAGGTGCTGTACTCGGGCTGGGAGCCTGTCGTCATCGCCATGGCCATCAGCAGGTAGGACCTCGGTCCCGCGCCGCCTGCCTCCGTCCAGCCACAGGCCCCTTGCAGCCCTGGAGAGAGGGGGCTGTGGCGTGGGCCCTGGACGTGCCCTCAGTGTGTGCCCATCACATCCTGCTGCGGCGAACAGCCACGTGAAGGGGCTTTCGCTGGGGAGCGGAAGGTGGGGGCTTCTGGAGCTCTAAAGACACGGCTGGGCTCAGGGCCCCCAACTTCCCACCTCTCTGCTCTGATTCTAAAGCCTCTGGCAGCCTCAGATCCAAGTTTCCGCTTTTCTGATTCTCACGCGTTCCAGTGAAGAGAGGCTTTCTGGCCACAGCTCACAGACTCGTTATCGAGGGTGCTGGTGCTTGTGCATCCGCAGGGCCGGCCCAGAACCGTCTCGGTGGCCCTGGGGCGTGGTGCTCCGACTGGGTGGGTCTGGGGGCGCCCCTCCCTCACCGAGCAGTGTCTGAGCTCGCGAGGCCGTTCCCGGTGGAAGAGCCGGCGCTGACCCAGAGGGGAGATGAGTACCGAGCAGGTCCAGCCCCGTGACCCTGCCCGAGAGGTGACCCCGAGGCTCCTCGCGCCACTTGGGGGCTGGACGCGGGAGATGGCTGCCTGGCCTTGCTGGGAGGCCGCCGTGCCCAGCCGGCCCTACGAGCAGCAGCTGGGTCTGCCAGGGAGGGGCTGGACGCGGGGCTCCGCAGCGCTTGGCTCCCCCCCCGCCCCCCGGGCCAGGTGGGCCGCGCGGCTTGTCCCGAGACCAGGAAAGGCCTCGTCAGTGGCCCCGTCGCCCTGTCTTTTCGTCTCTGCAGCGTGGGGGGCCTCATCTTGGACAAGACTGTCTCAGACCCCAACTTCGCAGGGATGGCTGTCTTCACGCCTGTGATTAACGGTGAGGTCTTGGCATCAGCTGCCAGAGAAAAAGGAGAGGGTTGACGGGGGCGCTGGGGGGGCAGGGGGGCTGCCTTGTACCAGTCGGGGCTCCAGCAGGCAAGAGAATGCAGCTCAGGGTTTGAATGAAGGGGGTGCAGTCACGGTGAGAGCGAGGTGGAAGGCCCCAGAAGAAAGGTTGGCGCACCCAGAGGTTAACAAGAAGCCCTAGTCCTCGGGTGAAGGGGAAATTGTGTTCAGGAGCCGGTGAGGCCCCTCCTCTGCCTCCCATGGGAGGGGGGCTAAGAGGGGAGGGGCCACTGCCAGAAAGCAGGGAGGGATCAGGAGGGAGCACCGGCCCTCTCCCCTCCCACCCTCTCTCGCTGCCTGCCGGTGTCTCCCATTGGACAAGCAGGGCAATGCCACCTCTAAGCGGCCATCTTTTTCTTTTTCTAAAGATTTATTTATTTATTATGCACACAAGCACTGGGGTACAGGCCAGAGATGCGGGGGGGGGAGGGGTGAGAGGATTCACCACAGACAGGCGGGGAGCAGAGCAGGCAGATCAACCGAAGCACACTGCTGAGGGAAGCAGCCGGCACAGCAGGAGAGGTCTGCTGTGCCATGTGGGTCCCCTCCCTGGCCGGCGGCAGGGATCGAACTCGTGCTGCAGTGGCTGCGGTTTGCTTCATAGTGCGTTGCTCAACCCACTGCGCCACCAGGGAGACCCCTAAGCAGCCATCTCTAAGAAGGCCTCCCCGGCTGAGCAGAGCAGGAACTGGGCCGGGGAGGGAAGGCAGGGAGAATAACTGGCACAGTTCCTGGGAGGCGTAAGATTCCAGGGTCCAGAGCTCAGACCTGACCCTTGACATCGGCCCCTGGAGCCAGGTCAGCAGTCTCGGACACCTGGGCCTGCTCGGAGCAGGCGTGGGGCTGCAGGGGCCCGGCCTCCCCCTCAGCGGTGCGGGGAAGCAGGTGCACAGCATGTGCACCTGGAGCAGTCAGGTCCTGAGTCTGCAGAGCACCTGCCGTGTCCTCCCTGCACCCCAGCCTCTCTCCCAGCAGGGGCGGGTGGGAGGAGCCTGGAGCCAGGCTGGCTCAGTGCCTGGTCCTCCTGGGGCAGTGAGTGGGCCCCTCACAGAGCCTCGAAGAAGACAGAGCCAGGGCCTGAGCAGATCGAAGACAGAGCAAGAGGTCATCCTCTCCCCGCTTCTCCTCCCCCGCGTCTGTCTCCGCAGGTGTTGGGGGCAACCTGGTGGCCGTGCAGGCCAGCCGCATCTCCACCTTCCTCCACATGAACGGCAGGCCGGGGGAGAACTCTGAGCAAGCGCCTCGCCGCTGCCCCAGTCCCTGCACCACCTTCTTCAGCCCCGGTAATAGCGGACTCCCGGCCCCCGAGGCCATGGCGGCCCTGGAAGGAGGGGGCCACCACTGGGGAGCTTAAGAATTGAGGGGCCGGGATGTGCAGTTCCACCAGCTGTCCCGGGAGGCAGAGCCAGGCCGGCAGGTTCCCCTCCTGGGAAGCCGTGGAGCAGGGGGCCCCAGGACGGAGAGGGGGAGATGGTCAGCCGTCCGCTCCCTGGAGGCGTCCGCCCCTCCTGCTGACCCTGTGTCCCCCGCCCCAGATGTGAACTCCCGCTCGGCCCGGGTCCTCTTCCTCCTCGTGGTTCCAGGACACCTGGTGTTCCTGTACACCATCAGCTGCATGCAGGGCGGGCACACCTCCCTCACGCTCATCTTCATCGTCTTCTACATGACGGCTGCCCTGCTCCAGGTACAGCCCGCGCGGCATGGGGGCAGGAGGCTGGCAGGGCCCAGAAACGTGGGGCGGGGGCTTGGAGAATGGGACTCAGGTCCAGTTTTGCCACTCAAGCTCGGCGATACGCTTGCAAATCGAGGGGTGGGTGGTGGTTTCGGGCGGGTGATGGCGGGTGCTGAGCAGCGGGCTTTGCATCTCACCGCCACGCTCCACCTGGCCTGTTCTGCGTGCCAAGCTCCCCTGGGGGACTTCATTTGAGAGAGTTTCACAGCTTCGAAAAATGTGCTCGTAATCACCGCAGGGTGACCGGCAAGGTCCTGTTGGGTCTTGCCCTTCGATAACATGGCGACTCTTTCTCCCCGTTGTGTTACTGCACAGCTTTGTGCTTGGCAGTCGTTTCAGATTCACGAGAGATTGCACGAATATGTCCGGGCGGCCTCGTGCTCCTCACCCAGCTTCCCCCAGCGGTAGCAACTCGCAGTCACGATAGGGGATCGCGGGACACAGCCTGCAGTGCTCACCCAGATGGCACCAGTTTGAAATGCACCCTACGTGGTGCCCGTGCGTGCAGCTGCTGTGTCTTTACGCAGTTGTAGAGTCCATAGCCACCCCTACAGCCCGGTGTGCCACCGCCAGGCTCCCTGTGCTACCTGGCAGCCCTTTGAACTGGGGTGCAGGCCAGAGGTGCAGGGGGTGAGAGGAGTCACCAAAGACAGAGTGGGGAGCAACAGAACAGGTGGATCTACTGAAACACACTGCTGAAGGGAGCAGCGGGGAGGCAGGAGAGGTCTGCTGTGCCCTGTGGGTCCCCTCCCTGGCCGGGGATCGAACTCAGGCTGTGGTGGTGACATCGCTGAGAGCCAGCCCTGAGCCACCAGGGAGGCCCCGTTTGGGGTTTTTAAAGAGTTCACAGTGAGAAATCCTCTTCTTTGCCCTCTTCCCAGCCATCCAGTTCTCTTCTGGATGCACAAGGCATTTGTGCTCCCTTTTTCGCATTTACCCACATTTTTTCTGTGTTTATACAAACGAGCATACATATTTTCTTATCTTTCTCCTTTTTTTATTTTTTCTTTAAAGATTTATTTTTATTTATGCATACAAGCACTGGGGTACAGGCCAGAGGTGCAGAGGGTGAGAAAATCCACCAGAGTGGGGAGCAGAACAGGCAGATCAACGAAACACACTGCTGAGGGGAGCAGTGAGCGAGGCAGGAGAGGTCTGCGCCTTGTGGGTCCCCTCCCTAGCCGGCGGCAGGGATTGAACTCGTGCTGCAGTGGCTGCTGTTTGCTTCATAGTGCGTTGCTTAACCCACTGCGCCACCAGGGAGGGCCCTCTCCTTTTTTTAATACACAGATAACATTCTATACACACTATCTGTACCTTTCTTTTTTCACTGAATTTATCTTCCAGATCATTCCATAGCAACACGTAGAGAAGAGTGCCCTCGTAGTCATGACTGTATTCTTTTCTGTCCTGTAGAAGTACCTTAATTTCATTTAACCAGACCCCTGCTGACAAACATGTGAGCCCCAGCTTAGAAAGGCTGCGTGTTAGGGCTTTCGGCATGGCTGGCTGACCTTCAACCACATGCTGTTCTCTGCAGCAGTCACCATGCATGTCAGGGTTCACTGCACCCGTGGGGACCGGTGGGGTGACAGCGCTGAGGGCCTGTGGCTAGAGGCCGCCCCTCGGCCTGTGTTGACAAGGAAAGCCTCAGCCGCCCCCGCCAGCGGTCCCCTGGGGGACACGCTCACCTCTCCTATCTTCTCCCTTGAGCAGAGGTCCCAAGCATGGCACTTGATTCCCCCATAAAGATTCCCCCTAACCCCTTTGCCCTTCTTCCCAGCCATGTGCCTGGAGGCCTGCCTGAGGGATTGGAACGTGGGGACAGCTGCGGCCAGGGCACGTCCCAGGTCCTCCTGGTCGTGGCTCTATTTGAGACACTCCTGCAGCTGCTGGAAAGGGTGTGAAGCTAAGGAGGCCGAGCTGTTGCCTAGAGCCAGGGCCACGGGAGTACAAGGCCATGTGTGCTGGATGAGGGGAAGGGGGATGGGTGCTGGAACTGCCTGGCTGCTTTGAAGGGAAGACAGGAGAGCGGCCACATCTGCCTGAAAATAAGTAACAATTCTGGCTTTTGCATCCCCAGGGGTCTCAGGTTCCTGCATCTGAGCCCCTTAGGATACCCTTTACATACCACAGTATTTGCAAATAAAATAAAACTCCCAGCTGACTGTATTAGAGCTGTATCATTAGAAGCCATTCCGTTCTCACACAGAGGCAGTATGGGGCCCAAAGCTTAAGAAGCAACGATCAGGTGCAAAGGGCGTGTGAATCGTGTTTAAAATGCAGATTCTGATTTAGGGGTTCTGCAGTAGGACCTGAGACTCTGCATTTCTAGCAGCGCCCAGCTGTTATGCAGCTGTTCCGGGCCTGCTAGTGAGGTCCTACTCCAGACCAGTGTCCATTGTCTGTGGCGGGGATGGCGAGCAGAGGCACAGGTGTCCCAGCAGCAGACAGTCCAGCATGTCTTGAATTGCTGTGCCAGTGTGCCCTATGTTTAGCTGACTTATTTGTAATTCTAGTTTCTAGACTAATTCTAGTTTCTAGGACTAATGCTAAAATACACTCGCGTTTTCTTTTTTTTTTTTTAAGATTTATTTATTTATGCACACAAAAGCTGGGGTACAGGCCAGAGTCCAGGGTGGTGAGAGGATTCAGCAGAGACAGAGTGGGGAGCAGAACAGGCAGATGGACTGAAACACACTGCTGAGGGGAGCAGCGGGCGAGGCAGGAGAGGTCTGCTGCGCCATGTGGGTCCCCTCCATCGCCGGCGGCAGGGATCGAACTCGTGCTGCAGTGGCTGTGGTTGCTTCATAGTGCATTGCTTAACCCGCTGCGCCACCAGGGAGGCCCCACACTTGCGTTTTCTGAACCCACACTAGCAGAATGGAAACGGTCATAAGGAAAGCTCAAGAAAACCAGCTGTTCCTCAGACAACTGCCAGCAGAAGCCTCAAACACTATCCTTATTCTACTCTGAGCAGAGACGTCTCTGCATGAAAAGCACCCCCTGCCGACTCCTAAGAGACCAACAGAGCAGGGACGGGGTGACCCGAGGTGGGGTGACCCGGAGCTAGAGGCCTTAGAGCTGAGTTCCTGCCCTGAGGTTTCGCCAGGAAGTCCCTTGTCAGTGCACTGGGGGGCAGCATGCCCCCCCCGCAAAGCAGCAGCATCTTCCTCGCACTGGCCTGTTATGCTCAAGATGGCGCTTAGAGGAGCAGAGAGAGGGGCCGGGGAAGGAAGCCAGCTGCCCAGCGGGACCGGACAGCCAGGCCTGGGGAGCAGGCTGGGCCGAAGGCACGGCCTCTGGCTCCCCCTGCAGCAAGTCGCGGCCACAGCGGCCTTTGTCCCCCTAGGTGCTGATCCTCCTGTACATCGCAGACTGGATGGTGCACTGGATGTGGGGGCGGGGCCTGGACCCAGACAACTTCTCCATCCCGTACTTGACCGCTCTGGGGGACCTGCTTGGCACTGGCCTCCTGGCACTCAGCTTCCACGTCCTCTGGCTCATCGGGGACCGAGACACAGATGTCGGGGACTAACTTGGTCACGCATCCTCTGCCCGCCCCGCCACATTTTCCATTTGAAGTTTCCTTTGGCTTCCCAGCCCGCTCCACACTCCACACTCCCGCCTCTTTCCAGGACTTCCCTCTGATGCCAAATTCTCATTATTTTCAATGGGAATTTTTATACATTGAGCCAAGTTTATCTAGCAAGAATTCAGGAAGGACAGGAGGTGGACTGAGATAAGCAGTACAAGTAGATTTTTGAGACAATCACCAAGTGCAATTTCATGGTGGGTGCCTCCAGGGCACGTGGGGCGGGGGCAGGTTCCGCCTGAGACCTGGGGACTTTGGCTTAGCTCTAGCCACCTCCGTCTTGGCCCTGCTGAGAACCCCTTTGTGCGGGGCCTCTGGTTTTTAAATTTTGTTCTGTTTTCTTCTTTGTGGTTGAACAGAGAGAGATAAATATCATTCTACACTCCCTGCCCTCCATACCCCCTCTCTCTCTCTCTCACACACACCCTGCCCTCCATACTCTCTCTCTCTCTCACACACCCTGCCCTCCATACTCTTACTCTCTCTCACACACACACCCTGCCCTCCATACTCTTACTCTCTCACACACACCCTGCCCTCCATACTCTCTCTCACACACACACCCTGCCCTCCATACTCTT
>JAGFMF010011641.1:4116144-4145642 GCA_019455555.1 Galemys pyrenaicus | reverse complement strand
TACTCTCTCTCTCACACACACACACACCCTGCCCTCCATACTCTTACTCTCTCTCACACACACACACACACCCTGCCCTCCATACTCTTACTCTCTCTCTCACACACCCTGCCCTCCATACTCTTACTCTCTCTCTCTCACACACCCTGCCCTCCATACTCTTACTCTCTCTCTCACACACCCTGCCCTCCATACTCTCTCTCTCTCTCACTCACACACACACACACACATACACACCAATGGACCAACTTCTAAACGCTAGGCAGGAGATAGCTGTGCCGGCCCATAGGCCCATCTGCTCAAAGAGAGCATGGTCCCGAATCAGACTGCACACGCCCTTTACCCAGTGGTCTGATGAGGCCTCCAGCCCCTCCCGCGGACCCCTTCCCATGGACTGTCCCACCCAGGAAGAAGTAAGCAGTGCCCGCTGCTGCTGCTGGCCCGTGCCCATGACGCTCGCCCGTCAGTGTGCCGGAACTCACATCCTCCTGGATCCCTGTTGTTTCTGTTCAACGTCCATCTCATTCCCGCTGAGCCCTGGCACCCCCAGAGCTTGTGGCCTGGACTCCAAGCGCAGGGATGAGGTAGGGGTGCGTGGAGGGTGGCTGGGAAGTGGAGGGCAACTGGGGTCGTGTTGCCACTGCTGTCCCCCCGAGGACGGCATCACGCGGTCCCCGCGACTCTCGCTCTGTGAAATGACTCATCCCACCGGCCGTGGAGGTCGGTTTTCCTCTCAGCCCCTGCTCACAGGCACTCAACACTCACTCGTTCGGGAAATCCGCTTCTGCGGGTGTTCTGAGGCCCTCACTGAGCGCTGGGCTCCTGGAGTGGGGGAGCTGTGCCGGGCGCCGACTGGTCTGTGGTGTGGAACACAGCTGTAACCTCACCTTGCTGCCCAGATGCCCACAAACTGCCGTCTCCCATAGTCCCCAGCCAGGTTCCGCCGCCTCCTCCCCCTCCTGCCCACCTGTGACGCCGGCCGCAGCCAGGGCCTCACGCCCCAGCGCTCAGCCAGGGCTCATTTCCCTAAAGCACCCTCTGCTGCTCACCAGCCACCCGGAGGAGAGCCCAGAGCTGGCATGCTGCACACCAGCCGGTGCTTCTCCTTTCTTCCGCCAGAGCAAGGCTGGGGCCTTGGAGTGTCCACGTCTGCCCCACACACGGCTGAGAGGTGGAAATCTCTCCACGGGGACGAATCTGGCATTGCCCAGGATTTTTCTCTCCTCTGTCTGCAGCCTCCCATACACCCCTCTGTAGCCTAAGAGACCCCCTTTGGCAAGGCAGTGGCCCCATCTCTTACCAACAACATGCCTTATCTGGGAACGTGCCCCTCACCTCCAGAGACCACCCCTCCCGCTGTTTCCACACAGCCCACCTGTGGAACCTAGAGCCTTAGTGCTGGCAGGTGTCACAGAGGCTTCTAGTTGGAGGTGGGTCCAGCAGACTCATAACCCAGCGGGGCTTGTTTCTGCGCGTCCCTCGGCCCTTCCTTCGTCGTCCAGACATCTCCACCTCCAAACACATTTGCACAGACTCTTGTGCATGCACCAAAACCAAATCCCCCAGCCCCAGACTGACCCCGAGCCCCGGCCCCTCTCCCCTTCCTCATCTCTGGAGTTCAGCCAGGCTGCCCTGAGGCCTGAGTGCCTCCTTAGCTCTGTGTGCCCCCCGAGTCCCTAAGAGCTCGAGCCGCGGGTGGACTGCGGGGCGAGGGGAAGAAGATGAAGTCGACTCCCGGAAGATTCGTGTTTCTTCCCCTGGTTGCACAAACTGCATGCTCTGGCCTGGCTGAGGAGCGACACTGGTTTACTCCTGACCCCGTAAGAAGCTACAGAACTGTGTCTTAAGAGAATTATTTATAGTTACTATAACTGAATTGACAGATGTCAACATAACTGATAAATTATATTTGGTAAAATAAAGAGGATGTTTATTTAGGTGGTTGGTGGTTCCTGCATGTCCACAGAAAGGGGTCCCGTTGTGGCAAGTGCAGCGTCTCAGCACAGGGACAGCTGGTGGGAAATGTGCGTCAGTCCTTTAGGGGTGCTCTTTGGGGCTGCTCTGCGTCCTTATCCACGCACCACCTCAGCTGAGGGCCTGAGCCTCTGGGAGGCGCCTGCCCCACCCTGCAAGTCAGCTGTTACCACTGAGCGAGCGCTTCCAACTTGCTTTTGCTCTGCTGAACCCTGCAAGCCCCAGGCGTTTGCAGTTGACTGCAAAGAGCTGGGAAGCCAGCAAACCTGGGTTCAAATCCCAGCTCTTCTGCTTGCATCTGTGTGACCCAAACAGAACATTTACCTCTCTGAGTTCCGGTGTCCTCATCTGCTAACACCTATGTCCTAGGAGTGTTAGGAGACGTCAGTGGCTCACACATGGAGCTTTTTTTTTTTAAAGACTTATTTTTTTTAAGGTTGTTTTTTTTTATTTATGCATTTAGAGCTGGGGTACAGGCCAGAAGTGTGGGAGGTGAGAGGATTCACCAGAGACAGAGTGGGGAACAGAACAGGCAGATAGACCGAAATTCACTGCTGAGGGGAGCAGCGGGAGGCAGGAGAGGTCTGCCACGCCACGTGGGTCCCCTCCCTGGCGGGGGATCGAATTCGCGCTGCTGTGCCACGGATGCTTCATAGTGCAGCACTCAACACGCCATGCCACCAGGGAGGCCCACAGACAGAGCTTTAAGTATGCACCTGGCACGTGCTAAACCCCAAAATACCAGACAGCAGTAAAGTGGGAGGAGGCAGACGAACGACTCACTTGGGGTCAGGTAAGGGTGGCCACAGGGGCGAGCTGGTAGAAGGGACCCCTCACAAGTTGGGGGTGGAGAGCCAGGGAAAGCCAGAGAGCACTGACGCTAGCAGACGCGGGATGGGGGAGCTTCCTGCAGCGAGGCCTGGAAGTAGCCCTGAGCTTTGGGGGCTGCAGAGAGTTCTCAGAGACGCGTTTGGGGCCCTGAGTGACGTAGGACCTGAGAGACACACGTTTGTGACGAGGCCTTGCTTCTGAGCTGGCGGGCATGCAAGGCAGTCGGCGCAGCCCCAGCCTGGCTCCAGAGCCTTGCTGGGGCCTCTGCCCACGCACATACCCTCAGGAGAAGAACACACGATGAAATGGATGCCACACGCTCAGAGCTGCCCTCTTAGAAATGGCCCCCCATTTTTTTTTTTAAAAGAACAGATTTATTAGGAAAGGGACAGGAAAGTAAAAGACGGTTGCATAGACACAAGCGGGCAGGAAGAGCTGCCGGGAAGGGGACAGGTTTGCTGAGAGAGGCTGCGTGGTTGCAGGCGGCGGCCTTGAGGAGAGCTGCCTGAGGAAGGTCAGTGCAGAGAAGCCCCGGAAGGTACAGGTCACTGGCAGGCAGGAGGCCACTGCCCTGCAGAGGAGAGAGCTGGTGAAGAGAAGCACCTGCATAGTCACAAGTGGGCAGAAGGACGGCTGCCCCCCCATTCTATTGAGGAATAATAAACAAAACTGTAAGATATTTATTTATTAAAGATTTATTTATTCATGCACACAAGAGCTGGAGTACCGGGCAGAGGTGCAGAGGATTCACCAGAGACAGAGCGGAGAGCAGGACAGGTGGATCTACCGAAACACACTGCTGAGGGGAGCAGTGGGGAGGCAGGAGAGGTCTGCTGCGCCCTGTGGGTCCCCTCCCTGGCCGGCAGCAGGGATCGAACTCATGCTGCAGTGGCTGCAGATGCTTCATAGTGCAGTGCTTAACCCCTTGAGCCACCAGGAAGGCCCCAAAACTGTAAGATATTTAAAGTATACAGCTGATGACTGCTACACCCACTGTGGGAGGGTCCCCACCGTGGAGAGAACACTTTAACACAGCCACCAGCGCACCTACTGACACTTTGTTTTTGGTGAGACCTGTTAAGAAATTGGCCTTTTATAACAGGCTTGGGTTCTAGAACAAACTTCAAAGCAGCAGTATGTTAATAAGACTCTTCATGTGTAATGGAGAAAGAGGATAATTGCTGTTAATTATTATTCGTATGTTTTGCTATACAGTACTTTATACTTTACCCCTAAACTTTGTGTCTACTTTTAAATAATAATAGCCTCATTCACAACTCCAATAGGATCCCTATTAACCCAAGAAGAAGATAGATGTCATCACCATTTACAGGAGAGACAGGCTCAGAGGTCTTCCGGTTTTTACCCAAGGCCACGTACCCACCTGCAGGGTGTTGGCCCAGGCCCACGTCTCCAGCCAGGTGGAACACTGACCATGTACGGAGAATGCAAAAACACTCCTGAAATGTCCAGAAACACAGTGCCGATTATTTAGGCTTTGCTCACAAGACACCTTACCTTACTTCAAAATAGTCATTGTTTACTGAAAATAGACAGTGTCTTCCAGGGAACAGTTAAAACAAGTCTCCCAGGCACCAGCCTATCTCTGGTGATATTTCTGCAACATAATTACAGGCAACACATCAACCCTGAGGCCAGCTAAGTGCTGGTCTCCTCAAGTCCAGTCCTTCAGCTAAAATGCAGAAGCTGGGTGATGCTGAGTGTCCTGTTTACTGCACTATACTATATTTTATTACATTGTCTAAATATAAAATTGTTAAATATAGTTCCCAAGAAAATGGCTGGCTTGGAAAATTAAAAAAAAAAAAAGAGGAAGAAAAAAATTACAGAAAAGTGAGAACAGTCTGGCCAACCAGAAGAGAATTTTAAAGCATAATTTGAAAGATTTATGGCTCTATTCATATTTAGTTACGTGTGGGTGACTAATACGACCTAGCTATTAGCGACTTTAAGTTAAATGAAGGATAATTCCGAGTAAGTTTAAATGGTATGTCATACTCAGCGCACGGAGCAAATTCCTTATTTTGAACATTAGAGAAATGTGTTTCTCATAGATGCTATTCTAAAAATATTGAACAGGGGCCTCCCTGGTGGCGCAGTGGGTTAAGCAACGCACTATGAAGCAAACCACAGCTGCAGCAACACGAGTTCGATCCCTGCTGCCGGCCAGGGAGGGGACCCACATGGCTCAGCAGACCTCTCCTGCCTCCCTGCTGCTCCCCTCAGCAGTGTGTTTCAATCCATCTGCCCGCTCTGTGCCCCACTCTGTCTCTGGTGAATCTTCTCACCTCCAACGCCTCTGGCCTGTACCCCAGTTCTTGTATGCATGAATAAACAAATCTTTAAAAAAAATGTTGAGCAAGTAGATAGAGCGCATTGCCTGAAGGAGGCCCCTAAACTAGGGACACCCACAGGACAGGACACCCACATGTTTTTCCTCACCTCTGCCACAGACCGTCACTGCCTAGGTTGTCACTTACCCCACAAATTACTCAGAAATGAAGTATTTGGATTTGGGGGAGTTGGAAATCCACAGTGTGAGAAACCAGACTTGTAAGACAACACATGACTAGCCCCAGGTGTCACACAGGGACTACGAAGCAAGGTCTCCTGGTTGCAAGGAGAGGGTAGGTTCAGGAAGATGTCACCTTGCCCGAGGCACCTTTGGGGGCCGCTCCCAAGCCCAGGGCGCAACATCGGTCCTTGCCACAGCAAGGCATCCTGCCACCGCCACCCCTCCCAAGCTTCTGCAGTCTGTATCTTTTGCTTGGCTTCACATCTAGGTTATCTGTTTTCTGTATCAGGGCCAAAGTTGGCAGCCAGCGTCCCCTGGATGGTGCCCCAGATACTCCGAGGCTCAGAGCTAGCCTCGGGCTCTTGGGCACAAGCCCACACGGCGTGATTGGCAAGTCGCTCCCCAAGTCCGCCAGCCTCTCTCTGGAGGGTTTCCTAGGGCACCTTGCTGGAGCCTTCCGGCTGAGTGCGCAGCTAGGTCACAGGCCTCTCCCGAGCTGCTTCCTGTGCCCCGGGCAGTCACCACAAAGTTACGAGGCTTTAAATGAGTCTGGATTCCTTAAGTGGGCTGGAAGAGGCTGTAACCCCATTGTCTCGCCCTTCTTTGCTGGTGTTTGCTGCGCCCCCTCCATCTCCACTCCTGTTACAGGGCAGCCTGTTCTGTCCCTGCGGGGGCCAGAGGCCGCGGGATATTCTGTCTGAATCTAGCTCCCGAGTCCCTGGGAGCTGGCCCGGAGCTGGCCCGGAGCTGGGTCCTCTCCTTGTGGGGGGTCATTGAATTCACGCTAGGCGTCGCCAACGGCCTCCCGAAGACAGTGAGAGAGTGGATCTAAACCATAGTCTACGTCACTCTTGCCAAAAATGTTTTTCCAGAATCTAATCTTGAGAAAATAAAGAACCTGCAATAGGGGACTCTCTACACGACAACTGGCCTAGACATTTTTTTTAAGATTTAATTTATGGGGGAACCTCCCTGGCAGTACAGGGGCTTAAGCACCAGACTATGAAGCATCCACAGCCACTACAGCACGAGCTCGATCCCCGGCCAGGGAGAAGACCCACATGGCGCAGCAGACCTCTCCTGCCTCCCCGCTGCTCCCTTCAGCAGTGTGTTTCAGTGGATCTGGCTCTTCTGTTCCCCACTGTGTCTGTTCTCTCACCCCCCATCCCTCTGGCATACATCCCAGCTTTTGTATGGAAAAATAAATGAATCTTTAAAAAAAGGTTTAATTTATGCATACAAGAACTGGGGTGCAGGCCAGAGATGCAGGGGGAGGTGAGAGGGTTTACCAGAAACAGCGTGGAGCAGAACAGGCAGATCCACTGAAATGCACTGCTGAGAGAAGCGGGAAACAGGAGAGGTCTGCTGCGCCACATGGGGCAGCTACTTGGCTGGGGATCAAAGCCCCCCACAGTGGCTGCGGATGCTTCATAAGGCTGCAACTCTTACCCCTGCCCACCAGGGATGGGGGGCCTGGCCTACACCTTACAAAAAGTCAGCGTATGAGAACCCAAAGGGGGACCGGGGGCTGTTCTAAGGGCGCTGCCCAAGGACTGGCTGGTGATGGAGGTGGCAGTACCTGTCCGTCCAGTGCAGCAGCCCTGCCCCATGTGGGCCACGGTGCTTAAAGTGTGGCCCTGTGAGGCAGAACAGTAACAGGGCAAGGCTGACCGCTTCCCCGGCTTCCAGAAAACTGTTCCAACGTGCAGAGGCAAATTGGCGCTTGGATGTGCTCTCCTCTGTTATTTATAACTGTCTCTAGATAACAGCAACTTGCTATTAAAGAAATACACCTCATCCCAAGGGAACAGACACTCCTGTGATAGAAATTCTGTGACTTAAGGGCACGACTCGCTAATCTACTCTCCCCACCTTTCTGAATTAGGAAATTTAGACTAGTTCCTTTCAGGTAACCGGCAAAAGCCAAAATTTTGTATTTTTAAGACCTTGCTTACTTGCGAGGCGCTGGCTACTTATAAGATAAATTGTTGGGGGCCTCCCTGGTGGCGCAGCAGGTTGAGCGCTGCACTGTGAAGCATCTGCAGCACAGCAGCGTGAGTTCGATCCCCGGCCAGGGAGGGGACCCACAGGCGTAGCAGACCTCTCCTGCCTCGCCCGCTGCTCTCCTCAGCAGTGTGTCTCAGTGGATCTGCCTGTTCTGGTCCCCGCTCTGCCTCTGGTGAATTCTCTCACCTCCCGCAACTCTGTCTTGTACCCCAGCTCATGTATGCATAAAAATAAAATAAAAATCTTTTTTTTAAAAAAGAATATTTTCTTTGGAGAAGAGTTCATTTAGGTCTTTGCCCATTTTTTGATTGGACTGTTTGGCTTTTTTCTTGTTGTGGAGTTGTATGAGTTCTTTGTAAAGTTAACCTTTTATGAGATGTGTGATGTGCAAATATCATCTCCCAGTCTCTAGGTTGCCTTTTTCTTTTTCTTAACATTTATTTATTTATGTATACAAACACTGGGGTACAGGCCAGAGGCGTGTAGGGGTGAGAAGATCCACCAGAGACAGAGTGGGGAGCAGAACAGGCAGATCAACCAAAGCTCACTGCCGGGGGGAGCAGCAGGCGAGGCAGGAGAGGTTTGCTGCGCCATGTGGGTTCCTTCCCTGGCCAAGGGCAGGGATCGAACTTCTGCTGTGGTTTGCTTCCTAGTGCATTGTTTAACCTATTGCGCCACCAGGGAGACCCCCCTAGGTTGCCTTTTTGGTCTTTGAGAAGGGTGTTTTTGGTGTCCCTTCTGGGATCCAGGACCAAATCCCAGTGCCTCTCTCTGCTTGTTTGGAGGCAAATCACACTCCTGAGTGCAAACTACACTACACAGCCCTGTACAGCATGGGAAGCACCACAGCGCCAGAGCTGGCCTGCCCCCACCATGGCGGCTGCCCTCTGCCTATGGCCTCAGCCCTGGGGGCCACTGATATCTGGTGGAAAGATGCCCACCACCCACTGCCACCTGCACTGGCCACAATCAGCTTCTAGGGCCAGGGACCAGAGGCCCGAAAAAGGGTATATTCAGTTTCATGTACAATTCTTTAATCCATTTTGAATTAACATTCATGTATGGACTTAAGCATCTAGTTTCATTTTTTTTGCATTTGACTGTCCAAATTTCCCAACACCATTTGTTAAAGACACTTCATTGTATCCATGATGTGGTAGTTCCTTTGTCAGAGACTAACTGTCCATGTGTGGGCTTTTTTCCCCTGGACTCTCTATTCTATTCCACTGGTCTGTGTTTCTTGATCACAGTTCCATAACATTTTGATTACTCCTGCTGTGTAATATAGTTTGAACTCAGGGAGTGTGAGTCATATATTTTTCTTTATTTTCTGTCAAGATTGCTTTGGCCATTTGGGGTCTTTACAGTTCCATACAAACTTTGTAACTTTAATTCTGTTTCCTTGAAAAAAGTCACTGGAATTTTGATAGGTGTATCTGTAAATTGCTTCAGTTAACATGGTGATTTTAACAAGGTTTATTCTTGCAACCCATGAACATGGGATATCTTTCCAGATTTGGGGATTGTTTTATTAATCTCTCTTCTAATTCATTGTTTGCATATAAAAATACAACATATTTTTGTATATCAATTTTGGGTTTTGTTTTTAAGACTTATTTACTTTTCATACAAGAGCTAGGGCACAGGCCAAAGGTGCAGAGGATGAGAGGATTCACCAGAGACAGAGTGGGGAACAGAACAGGCAGATGGACTGAAACACACTGCCGAGTGGAGCAGCGGGCGAGGCAGGAGAGGTCTGCTGCGCCCTGTGTCCCCTCCCTGCCTGGGGATCTGAGGATGCTTCATAGTGCGGTGCTTAACCCCTTGTGCCACCAGGGAGGCCCTGTATATCAATTTTGTATCCTGCCACTTTGCTATATTTGTTTAATCATATCTAATTACAGTTTGGTAGATTCTTTCGGGCTTTTTGCCTATATTATGTCACATGTAAATAGTGACTGTTTCACTTATTGTCTTGCAATTTGAATTCCTCTTAGATCTTTTTGTTGCCTTAATTGCTCGGGCTAAGATATCCGATAGTATGTTCCACAGTGGTGATGAAAGTGGACGTCTTTGTCTTATTCCTGATTTTAGGTGAAATGCTTTTAATTTTTCATTGTTGATTAACATGTGGCTCTGGGGTTGTCATAGGTGGCCTTTATTCTATGGAGGTAAGTGCCTTCTTTCTTTCCGTTTTAAGGAGAGCTCTCATCATAAACAGGCATTGACTCTTGTCAAACACGTTTTCAGCGCAATTGAAATTTTACCCACAATCGTTTTAAAGTAAGTCTTGGAGAGAATGAAGAAGCATGAAGACCTTGCAACTTAGCGTAGGCAGCCAAAAAATAGCGCGTAAACTACATTTCCCAAGAGGCATTGTGGGCGAGTCTCCATATTCTCTTGCTATTTTACCGCAAAGTAACCTGGGAAATGTAGTGCTCCCGAGTAAGCCCGCACGTGATGCCCTCAGAGTTAGGAGAGAAGCACCCTGCTGCTTCCTGGGCTTCGCGAAGTCTGAGGAGTCCAGGTGTGAGCCGCTCTTCCCCCCCAGCTTGGTTTGTTTTGTGGGAGGAGGCGCTTATATCCTGGCCCGAAGTGGGAAATGAGTTGGCGAAGCAGCTGGAGCAGCGCAGGGGAAGTCCGGGTGGGGCGGCTCGGGCAGCGCAGGAGGGGGTGCGGGCTGCCCGGGGCGGGGGCGGCAGGGCCCCAGCGCCCCACCCAGCTGCGGCCGCGGGAGGAAACGCCTGTAGGTGGAGCACGAGTTTCCCTTTTTGCTTTCTCGCCAGAGCGGCCGGCGGGGATGCCTGACTTGGAGCGGGTCTGGAGCCCCAGGGGTTAAACACGGGGACCCCCGCCCCGCTCTGGCCGCCGCCCTGGGACGTCCACTCGGCCAGCCATGGGCAGTCGCGATCACCTGTTCAAAGTGCTGGTGGTGGGGGACGCCGCGGTGGGCAAGACGTCCCTGGTGCAGCGGTACTCGCAGGATACCTTCAGCAAACACTACAAGTCCACGGTGGGAGGTGAGACCGAGGGCTGGACGGGACGCCCGGGCCTGAGCGGCGGCCCCTGCGGGCGGGGCCAGGACTCTGCCGTCCAGTCCCTGTGCCCTCCCCGGGTCAGGAAGTAGGTATCAGGGCCAGGGCTTGGGGGAGCAGCTGCGGGCTGTTGGGCATGCACGCCTCCGGGGTTTCCCCCACTAGGTTTTCCAGGCCGAGATGAGGGAAGAAGGAGGGCGAAGGAGTGAAGGTGAGAATTAGGAGGTGAAAAGGGTGTTTGCAGAGGCCAGTCTCCTGCAGCCTTGCAAGCGGTGCTGGCAAAGACCTGCCATGCTGGCAAAGACCTGCCGGCGGTCCAGCTGCAGAGCCCCGCGTACCCCGGGACGCCAGGCTGCTGTGGAAGGAACAGAAAGAGCTTACCCTGACCTCAGGCATCCCCGCTCTATCTTGGGGATGCCTGCGTGGGAGAGCCCCTTGGGCCACCCGGCCTCAGGCTTGTCAGGGCTGTAAAGCAGTGTGTTTCTGCGCACAGATTGTTTAAGGAAAGACACCCCAGGAATTCTTCGAAGAAAGTGAAATTATCACTTCTCTGATCTTCCCCCACCCCTTTTTCTCTCCAACTGGGGGGAGGAGCATGGAAGAGAACATTAATTCGTTCCTTTCCTGGTGTGGCCTTCTGACTCAACTCCTTTTTCAGAAATAGAAGTGACTTTACCTTAATTAAGAGGTGTTTGGGAAAAGCTCGTGAAGGGGGAGAGTAACTAGAATGTGTATTTATCTCCTTTAAAATAGCTTTTTTTTTTAAAGGAAAAAGCTTGCACTAGTGTAAATTTTGAAAATGTGTGCTGATGTTCATTATGTTCATTATGGAATTTTTTTTAAATTACCAAACATGTCCATTGCAATTAAAACCATTTCCTTAAGAACATGCAGCAAAATTAAAAGTTTAACATTCAAGGACTGTCTCCTGACCATTCTGTACCCCACTCCAGAACAAATGAGGGTCCTTATTTCATTGATCCGGGTTAAAAGTGGCCTGCTAGTCAATGCTTAGCGATTGCTCTAGTTTTCTCTTACTAAAGAACATAACTGACTTTGGCTAATTTTTTTCAGTGCTCATTCTAAATTTCCTGTAGCTTTTATTTGTCACAGATGTGGAAGAATTTATTTCAAAACCTGAGAAATTGCCCAGTTTCTCTCTTTTCTCAAAATGCTTCCTCTCCCCGCCCACCCCCCTTCCCCCCTCAGCCCTGACTCATGGAATCTAGTTCTCTTTCTAATTCTCTTGAGATGTGGTGGTACCTTTTTATTTTACCCCCGTCCTGCCTGAGATGATTCCTGCAGCCTTATGAAGTATGTGATATTCTCCTGGAGTGCGTTTTTCTCAAAATAAAATTGAATTAAAACCAACAGTGAAACTAAATGTGAAAGGTGAAAAGCTACCACGTGTAAACTCATTTCCCTCTTCCAACCTCTTGTCCCTATTTTGAGAAATCCCCTCTAGATCTCCCAGAAACTGTTTAACCTGAGATGAGGGGGTTTGCTTTCATAGTTACTCCCACCTGCCCGTCCCCTCCTCCTTGGAGTCAAGTGGTAGCAAACTGGTTTGACAGACAAGCGAAAAACTGGAGACCCCTTGGGGTAGCACCCTTAATACATGAATGTAGGTTCGTTCCCTACCCAGTGAGGGTTAAAAAGAAACAACGAGAGGGCCTCCCCTGGTGGTGCAGTGGGTTAGGCAACGCACTATGAAGCAAACTGCAGCCACTGCAGCACGAGTTCGATCCCTTGTCCTGGGCCAGGGAAGGGACCCACCTGGCTCAGCAGACCTCTCCTGCTGTGCCCGCTGCTCCCCTCAGCAGTGTACTTCTGTTGATCTGCCTCTTCTGCTCCCTGCTCTCTGTGGTGAATCCTCTCACCACCCCCACACCTCTGGCCTGTACCCCAGTGCTTGTATGCATAAATAAAAATAAATCTTTAAAAAAAAAAAAACGAGAGAGAGAAGTCTGGAGTTGCGTGGGCAACAGCTTGTCACTGCATATTTGATTTGAGTTTACTGAGAGTTTTTTTAAGGTAGCTTTTCTTTTTAAAGATTTATTTATTTATGCACACAAGAGCTGGGGTACAGGCCAGAGTCCAGGGTGGTGAGAGGAGTCACCAGAGACAGAGTGCGGAGCAGAACAGGCAGATCAACTGAAACACACTGCCGAGGGCAGCAGCGGGCGAGGCAGGAGAGGTCTGCTGTGCCATGTGGGTCCCCTTGGGGGAGGAAGGTGGGGGCGGGGGGGGATTGAACTTGCACTGCTGTGCCGCAGATGCTTCACAGTGCGGTGCTCAGCCCACTGCCCCACCAGAGAGGCCCTCAGGTAGCTTTTATTCACGTGTGTCATCTGTGTCTTTGCAGTGGATTTCGCCCTGAAGGTTCTCCAGTGGTCAGATTCTGAGATGGTGCGGCTGCAGCTGTGGGATATTGCAGGTAGGCTGGGGAGAACCGGGGAAGGAATTCTGATTTCATCAGCAAGTTCTCCAAGAAAAGGTGAGGCACCAAAACCCTTTGAAGCTGGAACGACTGAGCTGCTCTGAGCATATATGAGCGGAATTAATGTACAGTTTCTGTAGAGGTTTTCTGTAGATCATTTACTTTGAATAAATGGAGAGGCCTCTCTGTGTTGGGTGGAGGGGCTGCCTGGGGTTGGGTTGTCCAGACCATAGGTGAATGCCCAGCAGCGTTGGGGGGTGGGGGGGGACGCTTTTACCAGAATTTTTTTTTTAAAGATTTATTTATTTAAGCATGCAAGAGCTGGGGTACAGGCCAGAGGTGTGGGGTGATGAAAGGAGTCACCAGAGACAGAGTGGGGAGCAGAACAGGCAGATGGACTGAAACACACTGCTGAGGGGAGCAGCGGGGAGGCAGGAGAGGTCTGCTGCGCCATGTGGGTCCCTCCCTGGCCGGGGATCGAACTCCCGCTGCTGTGCCGTGGATGCCTCACAGTGCGCACTCAACCTGCTGCGCCACCAGGGAGGCTCAGAATTATTTTTTTTAACATTTTGTTTTTGTATAGAAGAACTGGGGTGAAGGCTAGAAGTGCAGGGGCCAGGGGTTAACGTGAGAGGAGTCCCCAGAGACAGAGTGGGGAGCAGAACAGGCAGATTCACTGAAACACACTGCTGAGGGGAGCAGCGGGTGACAGGAGAGGTCTGCTGTGCTGTGTGGGTCCGCTCCCTGGCCGGGGATCGAACCCAGGCCTTCGTGGTAGGTAGCACTGAGACTGGGCCACCAGGGGAGCCCAGCAACTAGAAGCTGCTAACCTGTGTGCAAGCACTTGCCAGAGCACTGTAGCGTCACTGCCTCATTCTCCTCACAGCCTTTGGTCAAAGCGGTAGCTCTCACTGACGAGCACCCTGAGACACGAAGCTGACTCGCATCTGGCGGTAGAACTGAGACTACAAGACAGGGAAGCTAAAGCGGGAGCAGGTCCAGGGGACGATAGTGGAACGTTTGGGGTATTTTGGGGGTGGGCATGGCGTAGCAGTTCACACTTAAAGAGGTATCAATCAGCCTACAGCCCTAACTCATATACGGAGTTATACATCAGTGTTACCTCAGTAAATAATAATTTAAAAAAAAAAAGCGGAAAGAAAGTGGACTTGTCCGCAGTCAGAGTAAGAAGTGCCAGAGCAGGGGTTTGGACGTGCTGATGCAGAAACAGAACTAGACTCGGCCGCTCTCCATGGCGCCCTCTCCCAAAGGAGCGTGGAAGGACAGGGCGCCTGGGGCGCCTGAGGCCGTTCTCGGAGCGCCTCCTCCTTCCCCCCAGGGCAGGAGCGCTTCACCTCCATGACACGGCTGTACTACCGGGACGCCTCTGCCTGCGTCATCATGTTCGATGTGACCAACGCCACTACCTTCAGCAACAGCCAGAAGTGGAAGCAGGACCTGGACAGCAAGCTCACCCTGCCCAACGGGGAGCCCGTGCCCTGCCTGCTGCTGGCCAACAAGGTAGTGTGCTCTGGGCCAGCGGCCCCTGGCCGCTCTCTGGGCATCTGCTCCGCTTGGCCAGGTGGCAGATCATCTCCACCTGCTTCTCAGGGCTGCCGAGACTTCCTTTGAGAAGCGTGTTGTCTGCACATTTCTACATGCCAGTGTCTTAGCCGTTTGCGGCAAGTGTTTTAAGTTTTTTTTAAAAGATTTATTTATTGATGCATACAAGAGCTGGGTGGGGTACGGGCCAGAGGCGTGGGAGGTGAGGGGAGTCACCAGAGACAGAGCAGGGAGCAGAACAGGCAGAGGGACTGAAACACACTGCTGAGGGGAGCAGCGGGAGGCAGGAGAGGTCTGCTGCGCCCTGGGGGTCCCTCCCTGGCTGGGGATCGAACTCGCGCTGCAGTGCCGCGGGTGCTCGACAGTGTGGTGCTCGACCCGCTGCGCCGCCAGGGAGGCCCTGCAAGCGTTTTAAATCCACAGGTGTCTGAGCAGGTTCCCATCCCAGGAAGTTTACGGAGCTGCCTTTCATTCTCTTTGCCAGTGCGACCTGTCCCCGTGGGCCGTGAGCCGGGACCAAGTGGACCGGTTCAGCAGAGAAAACGGGTTCACAGGTTGGACAGAAACGTCGGTGAAGGAGAACAGAAACATAAACGAGGCCATGAGGCGAGTAGCTCGGGCTGTTCTGGGGCCAGCGCCTGGATCTGCCTGTCTCCCACCGTGGCCCTGGGCCTTTTCTTATTATTTTTTTTAAAGGTTTATTTATTTATGCACACAAGAGCTGGGGTGCAGGCCAGAGTCCAGGGCGATGAGAGGAGTCACCAGACAGAGTGGGGAGCAGAACAGGCAGATCGACAGAAACACACTGCTGAGGGGAGCAGCAGGTGAAGCAGGAGAGGTCTGCTGCGCCATGCGGGTCCCCTCCCTGGCCAGCGGCAGGGATCGAACTCGTGCTGCAGTGGCTGCGGTTTGCTTCATAGTTAATTGCTTAACCCGCTGCGCCACCAGGAAGGCCCTGGGCTTTTTCTTATTTTTTTCTTTAAATATTTATTTATGCACACAAGAACTGGGGTACAGGCCAGAATCATGGGAGGTAGAGTGGGGACCAAACAGGCAGATCGACTGAAATACACTGCTGAGGGGAGCAGCGGGCCAGGCAGGAGAGGTCTGCTGCGCCATGTGGTTCCCTCCCTGGCCAGCGGCAGGGATCGAACTTGTGCTACAGTGGCTGCGGTTTGCCTCACAGTGCGTTGCTTAACCCACTGCGCCACCAGGGAAGGCCCCCCTTTTCTTATTTCTGAGAAATTAGAAGATCGAGTCACTGAATGCCATCTCCTGAAGGTTGGGGATGCTGTCTCGTCTCCCCAGACGCTGGGGGACAAAGAGAACTTAAACCAGGGGCTCCCCTGATGCCGTGTGGCCCATCTCATGATAAGCCAGACGATGTCTGGTTCCCCCTTTTCCCAATCCAGCTTCTCAGGCTTACTGTTTTTTGTGTTTTCAGAGTCCTCATCGAGAAGATGATGAGCAATTCCAGAGAAGATCTCGTGCCTCTGGCCAGCCAAGGGGACTACATCAACCTCCAAGCCAAGACCTCGTCCAGCTGGGCCTGCTGCTAGTAACGTTGCCTTGTCTGCCCTCCCGCTTCTAGGGGATCTTCCCGTCTCTTCCCTTTGGTTGTTCCCCCAGAAGTTTCTTTAAGTGCATTGAGCTGCCCAGCGGGGAGGACCAGCATCACTTAGAAAAGACCCCTGTGTCCTGTGGAAGTTGGTTCTCCCTCGCCGCTGCACGCTGGCCCCACGGGTGCCTTGTGACTGAGAAAGGGCATCGCCTCCCCTCATCAGTAATCAGGGACTTTGTGAAAAGAATTAGAAATCAGCTTCTGTGTTTTAAGAATTATAATTCTCACCTGCTTTTGACCTTACTTTTCCATTTGATGCATGTTAATGTTCCCATGTGATGACTTGAGATAGTAAAGAAAACTAGAAGAAAGATCATTTATTTCCCAGGTCATTATTTTCAGGTTCTTTCTGTCTTGGACTTTGAATTTAGACATCTGAGTTTGAGATGCAAAGGGGCAGGGGGCAGAGGACTATCTGGGGATCTGAGACTACTGGAAGTGACCCCAAAGTCACTATTTCTGAAGCTTGTAGTCATAGTTAGATATTTTTGTCCTGACTTAAAGAAAGAGTCAGTTTTTTGAAATCCCTATCGTATGATGAGACTATTTCTTCCACAAAGAAATTAAATCTCACATTGGGGTTTTGCTTTTGATTTTTGTTTTCTTCCAGTTTCCCTACCACTGGGGTAGTAAGGTTTGCAGGTTTCTGGGTTAACACCTTGATGCAAAATGCTGCAAGTGACATCAGTTGGTATGGTACCCCAAAACAGATCTGTTCTTTGCAACTCTGAGATTCTAAACAGAAGAGGGGGAGGTTAACAGAACAAAATCCTGAGGCACAACTTGTTTGTAAGTACTTTGAATGGCTAGCACTTAACAGCCATTGGAAACCAACCCATGCTTGGGGTGGAGAGGAGACAGAAAATCAGTAGGTAACTGAAGTGCTAAACCAGGTGGACTTTTACGTATCACATCACTTCTGGACAGTCTGACTTGTTAAAGCCTCACAGGATAGTGATTTGGAACCTACCCAACTTTAGGGGATATTCGTGGTGAACTCAGACCTGGCGTTCTTAGAGACACTGACTGAAAGTGATGAGAGAACCCCCTAGGAAGTTGATTTTAAAATTTAAAAATAAAATCACTTCAAGATTTCTGGGTCCAGCCCAAGGCCTACTAAATCAGAATGCCCAGGGATGAGGTGTGGGAACTGGTGGTGGTGGTTCAACGCTTCCCCAGTGATTCTGTCGCTGGAGAGCTTAGAGAGCTGCAGGAGACTCCGCCTCAGTGGCCTGGGCTCCAGGATGCCGTGGGTTCTCCAGATGATGCTCACATGTGCCAGACTGAAACCCCCGTCCTGAGAGAGAAATCAGAAACCAGATATCAGGGGACTCCTCCATGGGTATTGGTTTACGGGGGGGCTGTTGTGGAGTTTTTTGGTCTTGTTTTCTTTTGTTTATTAATTTGTTTTGGTGGGCTGGTTCTTAATACCAAATATAATTTTGCACAGTCTTTTAGACCTGAAGTTCTCTTTTGTATGAGTCTTTCTCAGGGAGGTTCTTTAATGACAGTCTTCTAAAGACAGTAATAGACTAACAAATTCCCCTTTGTGTAAAGAGAACACTGATTTTTATTCACTGGTTTGTACCCTGCAATACACAGGTAGATGGAAATAAGTCTTGTGTTCATGATAGCTATTGGCCTTTAAAAGCGTAACTTTGTTAAAATGCTATTTTATACTGATAGGTTAAGAATATTGTGAAATGGGGACTATTTTTTAAATGCCTGCTTTTAAAATTAAAATATTCTGTTTGTCTCTTAATTTATTAGTACCTATTCAGTGCTTGATAGTCTGTCCTAAATACTGCTTGGAATTGTGACTTCCTAAAAAAAATAGAGTATGTTTTCTTTTCCCATTTGCTGACTTGGGATTTACCTGCCTTTTCAAGCATTGCTGGGGGCTGACCTGCTAGCCCTTCTGGATTTCTTCTCCTAATTGGTGAACATTAGAGGCCTGAAACTAATTAGAGAAGAAATTGAAGTATAACTAATTTCTCTCCATGTCCCTATCCATAAAGAAAAAGGAAAGCAATTAGGATAAGGAGAAGAAAATATTTACATGATGAGAAATGTGATTATACTAAAAATAATTAGAACCTATCATTTGGATGCTTCCTCTTGGGTAAATTTGTTTAAAACATGGATATTGTTATAGTCCTTCCCTAAAGAAGGTTCTATATTTGAGACTAAATGCCCCACTAATCGCTCAGCTTGCCTTTGGCTAAAAAGAAAGCATAAGCATTCCCTCTGGAATATTCTAAGAGACCCAAGGAACGACTGAGTTCAGGATGGTGGACTTACGCCTGCCCAGGTTCTACTTCGAAAAAATACCTGAGTGAGGGGGCCTTCCAGGTGGCACAAGGGGTTGAGCACTGCTGCAGCACGAGTTCAATCCCCAGCCAGGGAGGGGACCCACAGGGCGCAGCAGACCTCTCCTGCCTCCCGCTGCTCCCCTCAGCAGTGTGTTTCAGTCAATCTGCCTGTTCTGCTCCCCACTCTGTCTCTGGTGAGTCTTCTCACCCCCTCCACCTGCAACTCTGGCCTGTACCCCAGTGCCTGTATATAAATAAATAAATCTTTTTTAAAAAAATACCTGGGTGGCCAAACAAGCCAGGAAAGAGACCACTGGCCAAGGAAGAGCCCTCAGAGGTGACAGCTCGCTGTTGCCACTGAAGAACCAAAACTACCCCAAGGTCATTCCTGATTCACGTCCCCCCCAAGGCCTCAGTCGTGTTTGGATTTCTCACTTTTCCTGTTATCTCAAAATTTAAATTTTTAATTTTTTTTTAAAGATTTATTTATTTATGCATACAAGCACTGGGGTACAGGCCAGAGGTGTGGGCGGGTGAGAGGATTCACCACAGAGAGCAGGGAGTAGAACAGGTAGATCAACAGAAGTACACTGCTGAGGGGAGAAGCAGGCACAGCAGGAGAGGTCTGCTGCGCCATGTGGGTCCACCCGTCCACCCCCCCTCCCCCGGCCGGCAGCAGGGATTGAACTCGTGCTGCAGTGGCTGCGGTTTGCTTCATAGTGCATTGCTTAACCCACTGCGCTACCAGGGAGGTCCCCAAATTTTTAATTTTTTAAGGTGGTCTCTCTTCTGTCCGAAGACGCCATCCCTCTAACCTGAGACTTTTCCTGCTTTGACCGTGATCTAGCACCAGGGTCTGCAGTGGGAACCTGTCTGCAGAAAACCCCATGACCACCCAGTGCCCTTTTCTCGCCATGCCGCTCAGTTCAGCCTGTAAAGAGTCCTCAGGGTGCAGGTGCGTTTATTAATGCCAAATAGCCCCCGAAGCTGTGAGTTAGATTAGCTTGCAAGGTGCTAGAAAACGGTGTGTGTTGGAAACAATTCTGCGGTTTTTTTCCTCAGCCACAAATACCAGAGACTTGAGTTTTGGAGAAAGGTTCTGCCTGCGTTTTGGCTTCAGTCATCATCTGAATTCTCTCAAGTTTGATTTGCAGAGTTTCAGTCGGTAATGGCAAGGCCCTGGGCTAGCCAGGGTTCTCCAGGAATCAGAACAAATAGAAGACGTGTATATATGACAGGGGGGCTGGGTGGTAGGCGGGAAGGGAGGGAGGGGGAAAGGACAGGATTTATTGTGGGGAATTGACTCATGTGAGGGAGCCTGGGGCGTCTGCAGAGCTGGTGTCCTAGTTTAGCCCCCAGACGGGCAGGCCAGCCCGGGAGAGTGACAGGCCCCTCAGAGTCCAGCAAGCGGGAATTCTTTCTCACTCAGGAGGGGTCAACCTTCTGGTGGAGTTAGACGTTCAGCTAACCCGGGGAGGCCCACCCACTCTAGGGAGAGCAGCTTGCTTATGTTTGAGGGGACAGATGCCTCCAAATCTGACCGACTGAAATGTAGCCAGTTGAATTTGTAATAAAACCCAGACATAACTGCAAATCTTCTAATTTCGCATCTCCATTCTGCCATTTAGAATGTTTCCGGGAAACCTTTGGCCTGGGAAACCTATTTTAGAAAATTAGCTCAGACATTTAGAGAAACAGAATCGACCTGTTTGGCCTTGAAATTCATGGCTTGCATCAGACAGAGGTGAGCCCGTGCTCAAGAATGGACTAGAGATGTGTGTGGTGAAATTTAGCGTAGCTAACTGGAGGAGGCCACCAACTCTAGGGAGAGCAGTTTGCTTTAGTCAAGCTACCAACTCAAAGATAAGCTTATCTAAAGCCCTCACAGAAATACCAGAGCAATGTTTGACCAAACATCCGGGTCCTCCCTAGCCCAAAGAAGCTGACACATGGCATTAACCATCCTGTGCACTTATTAAGTGTATCCTGAATAGTTCCGCCTACTATGATATGACACCCAAGCGCAATCACTGCCACTTAGTTTTGAGTATCTGCTTTCTTGTTTGCAAATACAGAGATTTTTTTTTTAAAGATTTATTTATTTATGCACACAAGCACTGGGGTACAGGCCAGAGGTGTGGGGGCGTGAGAGGATTCACCAGACAGAGTAGGGGGCAGAAGAGGCAGATCAACTGAAGTACACTGCTGAGGGGAGCAGCGGGCACAGCAGGAGAGGTCTGCTGAGCCAGGTGGGTCCCCTCCCTGGCCGGCAGTAGGGATCGAACTCGTGCTGCAGTGGCTGCGGTTTGCTTCATAGTGCGTTGCTTAACCCGCTGCGCCACCAGGGAGGCGTCATGGATTATCTTTTCTCCACAGTGATCCTATGTCTCATATGTGTATGAGGTGCAGTCACGTGGCTCTACACTGCAGTGCTCAAGTGTGTGTCTGGTGAAGGATGCTTGATGTTTTTCCATATAGCACATTTCATTGTGGTGGAAAAACTAATTTATTAAATGGGTACCCATGTTTACTAATACTTCCATAACAAAAAAAAATTTCAATCTACTTATGAAGGAAAATGGAGAAAAAAAAAATATCCAAATGCCTCTTCACCTGGTAACTGAAAGAAACCTTTATTTACATTTTGATAATTTTGCTTTCAATCCATTTTTCAATACAAAAATTTTCACATTTTGTGAAATTGTGTTCACATTTAAACAAATGGTTTCAATCACATGTTTTCGTGTATTCAGCATTGCAGCAGGACTTGTGGGGAATATAAAGATAGGCAGAGGAGAAGGAGGAAAAGGAAGATTTTTTTGAAGAAGTAGGGCTTCAGATGGATACCAGTTGAGAAAGAGGTGGGACAGGATTTCAGGTTGAGGGGAAAGAACTCTCTAGGAGTTGTCAGATTCTTGTGCACTTTGGGAAAGTTCCCTGTAGGCCAGTGTGCTCATGCTGAAGACAACTAAGGTAGAAAGATTGTTGGAAGTTTATAAGGGACATTCATTAATGTGACTAATACTGACCGGCACCCCTGCCATGTGTCGGGTACTTTATTAAATGTATGGACTGGAGAGCTGGGGACAGAAGGTTCTGGTCCAGGGAAGGCAGTCCAGAAGGGAGCCAGACATGCACAAGATACTCCCCTCCATGCAGGGAGTGCCAAATCCAGTGCTGTATTGATGGTGGACGTGGAGAGAGCAGGGAAAACCACCAAAGAGAGCTAATGCAGTGTTGCCAGCTGGAGGACTATGGGAAGAAATGCACTGGAGACAGAATGCCTTTAAGAAAGGAATGCAGGGGGCCTCCCTGGTGGCGCAGTGGGTTAAGCAACCGCAGCCTCTGCAGCTCAAGTTCGATCCCTGCTCCCGGCCAGGGAGGGGACCCACATGGCGCAGCAGACCTCTCCTGCCTGGCCCGCTGCTGCCCTCTGCAGTGTGTTTCAGTGGCTCCATCTGTTCTGCTCCCCACTCTGTCTCTGGGGAACCCTCTCACCCCCCCAAACGTCAGGCCTGTACCCCAGTTCTTATATGTGTGAATAAATATTTTTTTAAAAAAGCTTTGCCTTAAAAAATTCAAGTAATATATTTTTTAGAAGAAGATAGAATACTTCTGTAATTTCCTCTCTGAAAGACAACTTGACTAGGATTTTGAAGATTCTTCCAGGTTTCTCTCTACAGATGCATTCCCTGCCATAAATCCCTTCCTGTTTGAGACAAAAAAGGCACCTGCTACTGGCTTTTTGTTTTTCAGCGTAGGCTAGATATCTCCCCAGGTCAGGACATCTAATTCTGCCTCCTTCCTTTTAATTGTCATGGAGAATTGTATGGGTGTATTATAATTTATGTAACCAGTTATCTGTTAATGTTTAGATTATATGTTTTTCTGCTCTACAAATAGTGCCACAAACAATCTGTATATTTATAAATTTATGTGAAAACTTCTTGAGGAATGCCTAGAAGTGTCCATACTGTAAATATAGTGCTATCTTTCTGTCTGAAATGTTTGTACCTCTATATACCATATACCACTACATAAGTAGAATCCGAGGGATCATTTTTTCTGTATCCTTAACAAGACTGTTTTAAACCTTCACCAATCTGAAAATGAAAAATTCTTTTAAATGTTGTCTTTTCTTTGTTGTGAACATATGAGTAGGTTTTTAAATCTATCAGTCATTTTTATTTCTTCATCTCATCACCTACTTGCATCCTATATCTGTTTTTATTTTGTTGTCTTTTTCTTAGTGATTTTGTCAAAGATCTTTGTATGGTAAGGACCTTCTATCATACATTCTCCAACTTCATGGAGGAATTTTTTAAGCAGAGTAATACTGATGATCTCCAGTTTAGGAAGCTCAACCTTGTGATTTTTCGACTTTCCAGTGGTCTGTAAACAATACACACTCGATAGAAACTGTAGTTCAAATGTTGGATTCTGAGGTTGTCTTGGGCTAGCTGTATGCGGTATGGTTCTCCTACAGCCTGGCGCAGCAGGGTGCAGCTCCCAGGCGGTCATGTGATCCAGGATCAACAACCAGTACTGTACAAACTGTTTTTCACTTCTGTACAGTAGTCAATAAATTGCAACACTTTATTAATAAACTTTGTATTAGGTTATTTTGCCCAGAGACTAATGTAAGTGTTCTGAGCGAGTTTAAGGTAGGCTAAACTATGATTTCAGTTAGAAAAGTAGATTAAATATATTTTCAACTTGACAGTATTTGCAATTTGGATGGGCTCATAGCGACATAAGTTAGGAGATGTGTATGAGATTTGCACCTTGAAAACCTTTCTAGTAGTAGCTTCAATACTGGTATAAAGAGTTTAGACTCTGGATGCAAGCTGTATAAATGACGCGCGTGCTGTGCTTGAGAAACTTGGTCTATTCTGTTGCATCTGCTGAAAGCAGGCAAGACTGGGGGAGGGGAGCTGTCACAGTTTGTGGGTCCCCGCTGTGTGCTTGCAATTGCAGGACACGACATAGAGACATAGACGCAGAGTGCAACAGCAACAGGGTTTCTTTTTTTTTTTTTAAGATTTATTTATTTGTGCACACAAGAGCTGGGGTGCAGGCCAGAGTCGCAGGAGGTGAGAGGATTCACTGGACAGAATGGGGAGCAGAACAGGCAGAGGGACTGAAACACACCACCGAGGGCAGCAGTGGGTGAGGCAGGAGAGGTCTGCTGCGCCATGTGGGTCCCCTCCCTGGCCGGCAGCAGGGATCGAACTCGTGCTGCAGGGGCTGCGGTTTGCTTCTTAGTGCGTTGCGCCACCAGGGAGGCCCAACAGGGTTTATTTTCAAAGGGGAAATGGGAAAAAAGCAGAATGTCTCCAAGGCCACAGTTGGCCATCTGTCCTGCCCAGATAGCTCTGCCATGTCTGGTCCAAACCCAAAACTGTTTCTGCAAGACGGTGTTGCCCTTTCATTGAGAGCCTGGAGCTGGTGACACACCCGTAATTAGGCCCAGGTCCAACTCACAGGTGGCACTGCCCAGGCAGCACCAAAGCAGCGAGCAGCACCTCTCCTGAGACCGGCTGAGCCGCGCTGGAGGCAAGGGCGACAGGAGCCGGATGTGCTGGAGCTGGGGCCAGTCAGGCGCAGCGCCGGAGGACCAGAGTGGCAGGTGGCCCGTAGGGGTGGCCAGAGGCCCTTAGAGGTGGCCGGGCACAGGCCGGCATCACCGGCACCAGGCAGCAATGCGGAAACCAGGTCCCAGCGTGCAGCTGCAGGAGGCGCAGGCCAGCAGTGCCGGTCAGCAGGCGGCAGCAGGGGCAAGCCCGAGCAGGTGGTCACGCCCCAGGCGAGAGCCGTGCCCGCGGTCAGACTGACAGAGCGAAGGCGCGAAGGCTGGGACTGAGGGTCTGGAGAGTCTCAACAAGCCGGTCTCTGCTGAGTCTCCCCGAGCCGTCTGCTCCCCTCTCTTCTCCGGGTGTCAGGACCCCCGGGTTCCGAACCTCTGTGTTTTCAAAACTGGCACCATCTCCAAAGCCCGATTTCTGCCAGCACGAGCTCCAGCCTGATGGGTGATTTCAAAACTGGCACGGGCTTCAAAATGGAAACCTCAGCAGTGAGTCGAAACCTGCCCTGTGCCAGTGCGGCCTTCTGCCGGGAGTGCCAGTAGAACCAGGCGTGCTCCCCCGCACCCCCAAACCCGGAACCACTGGCTCTGGGGCACCGGCATGGATTCCAAAAGAAAGACTGTTTGAGCATGAATGGGGACAATGGAAATGAAAGATGAAGTTGAGAAAGTGAGGCTCCTGTTGAAGGCTGAGTGTGAGGCCTGTGTGCAATCATTAGCACCGAGGATTTTGAGATTAAGAAGATAGTACTGGGCCTCCCTGCTGGCACAGCGGGTTGAGCGCCGCACTATGAAGCATCTGCGCCACAGCAGGGCCAGTTCGATCCCCAGCCAGGGAGGGACCCACAGGGCGCAGCAGACCTCTCCTGCCTCCCCGCTGCTCCCCTCAGCAGTGTGTTTCAGTGGACTTGCCTGTTCTGCTCCCCATTCTGTCTCCAATGAACCCTCTCACCTCCTGTGACTCTGGCCTGTACCCCAGCTCTTGTAAATAAATCATTAAAAAAAAAGAAAGATACTACTGACTGAAACGGAGAAAGAATGTGGGTAGGGGAGAGGACTTGTTTGGTATAGACAAATCCGCGGGCATCCACGGAGACGCCCACCAGGCAGTTGAGCGCTGCAGGGCCAGAGCTCCTGGGAGAGCCAGCTGGCCTAGTGGTAGAATCTTGCCCATACTGGTAGTGCTGACGTAGATGAACTCTCGGAGCAGTCAGAGAATGCGGAGCCAGCACAACACGCTGACACTCACCGTGCTTTTTCCTCCATCGGCAGCTCTGGGCGGAGTCTCTATTACCTGTGCCAGTGGCCCAGGGGCCTTGTGTTGGCTGGAGGGAGACGCCAGCTCTTTGATTTGGGCTCTCTTTCTTCAGTGAAGACAATAAGGCCCCATTCTGCCTTCCACAGTGAGCCCCAGTGTGAAAACCGCTTTCCCGCCCTTGTTGTCCTTATGCCAGCCTCAGAGGCAGCTAAAGAGGGACATAATCATCCCCATTGTACAGATGAAGGCGCTGAGGTGATAAGTCATCACCACCCCAGAGGCAGATAGTCTTGTCACAGCTTCTTTGGTGCCCTCTGCTTTGTCTTGGGGCAGGGTTCACTTCCTATTATTTGTCTGTGCTTTAGGTAGATAAGGCTGTGTCCCCTTCAGCATGACCAGGGTGTTTTCTGTGGATTTGATTGGTGATAAGGTAAACTCAAGTATTGACCTTTGTTTTTTTTTTAATCCCTTCAATTAAAATTGGATTTCAAGGGCCTCCCTGGTGGCTCAGTGGGTTAAGCAACGCACTATGAAGCAAACCGCAGCCACTGCAGCACGAGTTCAATCCCTGCCGCCGGCCAGGGAGGGGACCCACATGGCGCAGCAGACCTCTCCTGCCTCGCCTGCTGCTGCCCTCAGCAGTGTACTTCCCTTGATCTGCCTGTTCTGCTCCCTGCTCTGTCTGTGGTGAATCCTCTCACCTCCCCACACCTCTAGCTTGTACCCCAGCTCTTGTATGCATAAATAAATAAATCTTTAAAAAAAAATAAAATTGAATTTCAAGTGGGCCTCCCTGATAGCCTCAGATTAAGCCTCAGCAATCAGCTGGATGGCCTGAGTTCCATCCCCAGCCAGGGAGGGGACCCACATGGTGCAGCAGACCTCTCCTGCCTCGCCTGCTGCTCCCCTCAGCAGTGTATTTCAGTCAGTCTGCCTGTTCTGCTCCCTACTCTGTCTCTGGTGAATCCTCTCACCCCCCTGTACCTCTGGCCTACACGCCAGTTCTTCTACTAAATAAATAAATATTTTTTTTTTAAAAATTGGATTTCAAGCTGTACATTTTGTTGCTATTGTTTTAGTAGCAGAAATCCACCCAAACCTAGCTCTTAACATTGTTAAATGTAGGGAGAAAAATGGGGTCTGGAGTAGAAGAAACGCAGTTGGGGAAATAAGTGTAAAGGGTTAAGTCTTTGACCCGACATTTCTTCTGCTTGTGACCTGAATGCAAGTCCTTCTTCACCATTAACCTAAGTCCAGGCAGGCTACTAGGCCGCTGGGCTGCAGAAGACTAACCAGGCCAACAGACAGCTCTTCTATCCTTTCCTTTTTCTGAAAATGGGGCCTCTCTGGTGGTGCAAGGGGTTAAGGCGCAGCACTATGAAGCTGTCCGCAGCCACTATGAAGCCATCTGCAGCCATGGCAGCACAAGTTTGGTCCCATCCAGGGAACTAACTTCTCCTGTCTCGCCCACTGCTCCCCTCAGCAGTGTATTTCAGCGGACCCACCTGTTCTGCTCCCCACTCTGTTTCTGGTGAATCCTCTCACCCCCTGCATCTCTGGCCTCTCCCCCCAGTTCTTGTATGCATAAATAAATCTTTTTTTTTTTAAGATTTATTTATGCATACAAGCACTGGGGTACAGGCCAGAGGTGTGGGGGGTGAGAGGATTCACCACAGAGAGCAGGGAGCAGGCAGGCAGATCAACTGAAGCACACTGCTGAGGGGAGCAGCAGGCACAGCAGGAGAGGTCTGCCGTGCCATGTGGGTCCCCCACCTGGCCAGCAGCAGGGATCGAACTCGTGCTGCAGTGGCTGCGGTTTGCTTCACAGTGCATTGCTCAACCCACTGCGCCACCAGGGAGGCCCTGCATAAATAAATCTTAAAAAAAGAAGTTAAGGGCCTCCCTGGTGGTGCAGTGGGTTAAGCAATGCACTATGAAGCAAACCACAGCCACTACAGCACGAGTTCGATCCCTGCCGCTGGCCAGGGAGGGGACCCACGTGGCCCAGCAGACCTCTCCTGCTGTGCCCGCTGCTCCCCTCAGCAGTGTGTTTCTGTCGATCTGCCTGTTCTGTTCCCCACTCTGTCTCTGGTGACTCCTCCACCCACCGCACTTCTGGCCTGTACCCCAGTGCTTGTATACATAAAAAAATAAATCTTAAAAAAAAAAAAGAAGTTAAACAAAAAAATGAAGGAATTTTCTTAAACTCCTGGCTGGGTCTTCAAGGAGAGGCACCTTCTGAAGACACCTGTGTTCAGAAAAAGCTGTGTCTGTCTCTGCTTGGATCACTTTCGTGAGGTCACAGAAGTGGGAGTGCCCAGCAGAAAGTGCTCACAAATTCTTATGAAGTATCTAACTGCCTTGATGGAGTTGGGCGTTTGTCAGGGATATGGAAGCCACACCCATCCCCCCTCCCAGCACTGCCACTTCTTATTGTCTTAAACATATGTGGGGGAAAGAAAAGGCCCCCTCTCAAAATGTAACTAAAGTAAAAGGGAAAGTCAGCATTTGATTAAAAAACCCTTACTTAGGATTTCATTTCCAGAGAAAAGTAACTGTCTTTTCTGTCTCCTGAACCTTTTATGCTTTCACAGTTTCTCATAGTTTTGGTATATGTATTGTCCCTTCCAATGGTCTGATGTTGCTTCAAAAGCCTTACTTTTATATCTTTCTTTGTTTTTTTTAAAGATTTTTTATTTATGCACACAAGAGCTGGGGTACAGGCCAGAGGTGCGGGGGATGAGAGGATCCATCAGAGACAGAGTGGGGAGCAGAACAGGCAGATGGGCTGAAACACACTGCTGAGGGTGTTAGGGGGAAAGGTAGTCCTAAATGGATTATGGGTGTGTGGACTCCAACCCCCACTCCAGACCATCAGTGTTCCAGAACCACAAATCTGATAAGATGATTATCAAAGAGTGGATCACTGGGACCTGAGCGTGGAGTTGGGCAGCCAGGCTGGCTAGAAAACCAGAGGTGAGCCTGGGGCTCTCTCTCTTACTGAGGAGCCAGACCCCTTCCTTCGGGAGACATCTCTCTTCCTTCGGAGCCATCTCATTCGACTCGGAGCCAGCCCTCAACGCGCCATTGCTTAGATCTGGTAGGGTATTTGTGGACTTGTATCCCTTTCTTTTTCCTTTGGTGTTATTACTATTTTATTCCCCTTCTTTCATAAAATAAAATCTGTTAATAACTTTTGCCACGTGTACCTGGAGTTGGGACTTTTTAAGTCTTCTGAGCGCGCGGGTGGAGGGCCCAGTGAGGGGAACCCATTTTATATTAGGGTTGCCCTGTAACAAGGGGAGTAGCAGGTGAGGCAGGAGAGGTCTGCTGCACCATGTGGGTCCCCTCCCTGACTGGGGATCGAACTGGCGCTGCTATGTAGCAGATGCTTCACAGTGCAGTGCGGTGCTCAACCCACTGCACCACCAGGGAGGTCCCTGTATCTTTCTTTGTTACGTGGACTTACCATGTCTTCAGTTTCCAACAAAGGAGTTGTGGTTGAGACAGATGCCCTGGATAGAGCAAGCCGGAACGGGTAGCGGGACTGGCCTTGCTTCTCTCGGCATCTAGGGAGACGGCGCTACGGCTCTTGTGGGATAATTGTTCACATAATTTACTTGCCCACTAAAATATAAGCTAGAAGTTCAAGTCTATAACTAGAAGTTTTCGTCTTCCTAAAAGACTGTTTTAGGAAATACTGAGTGCGAATAAATATACAGATGGAGGGGAAATATTAGCAGAAGCTGAAGTGAGGGAAAAGGTGTGGTTGAGACCCTAGTGTTGGAGAGGAAACACCTTCACCCAGTGACCATCTCTGTATCGGCCTTGAACTATAAACTAGAAGCCCTGATTTGACCCTTCTACCTGCTTAGACATGTTGCTGACAGTCTATTCTTGTCATTGCCTAATAAATAAGTTACAGAAATTTCTCTGCCTCATCTCAACCATACTGAGTATTGATATTTGCCAACACAACAGCTCTGCCCTAATAAGACAGCGTTCATGAGGTCACAGAACTGGAAGTGGCCAGCACAGAGTAAGTGATCAGTCATCTATGATCAATGTACCATCTCAGCCTCTACACTGGCATGTTGACAGTAACACGAATCACAATACACTTAGTCAAAACCTATTTGGAATCTCATAAGGATGGCCACTTTCAAAAGCACAAGATTAGGGCCTCCCTGGTGGCGCAGTGGGTTAAGCAACGCACTGTGAAGCAAACCGCAGCCACAGCAGCACGAGTTCAATCCCTGCTGCCGGCCAGGGAGGGGACCCACATGGTGCAGCAGACCTCTCCTGCTGTGCCCACTGCTCCCCTCAGCAGTGTACTT
>JAGFMF010011641.1:4095362-4112985 GCA_019455555.1 Galemys pyrenaicus | reverse complement strand
CAGGCTCGGCCGCTCTGCTCCCCCGCCCGCCGCTCGGGCCGGGCGGGTGCTCCTCGGACCGCCCGCGGCCGGAGGGGGAGGGGTGTGAAGTCAGCGCCCCCGCCCAGGCCCCACCCCCTCCGGCCGGCGCTCGCCGCCGGGGGCCCCGCCGCTGCACCCGCTCCCGCCAGGAGGGGCGGCGACGGCCGCGGCCCCTTCCCGCCTCCGCCGGGGGGGGGGGGCTCGCCCGCGGGGCGGCGGGGTGCTGGGCGTGGGGGCGCCGCGCCTCCGCCCGCGGGCCCCGCCTCCCGCTCGGGTCGGGCGGGGGCGGAGCCCGCGCGGCCCCCGCGGAGCGGGCGAGCGGGTCCCGGGAACCGCGGGGCTGGCTCGGCGGCGCGAAGTTGGGCGCGGGCTCACCCCCGCACTCCCCGCGCCGGGAGCCGGTGCTCGGGGGGCGCGGCGGGGCGCGGGCGCTGCACGCCCCAAATCCCGCGTGGTTCTCGCGCCCGCGCCCCCCGCCCGGCGTCCACGTCTCCTGCTCTTGCGCCTCTCCCCGAGCAACTTCGCCTTGCAGGCGCGAGGCGGCCCGGGGCTGGGCTTGTAGACTTGAGGATTCCGACAAGTTTGCTGTTCCCGGCGGAACGTGGAAGCGCCCCTCGCAGCCTCCTGGCGGCTGTCTGGAATGTGCCATTTATGGAGGGTGTGCCGGGCCGCGCGGAGGCCTTAAAAAGGAGAGCCGGCGCCGGGAGCGCCTCCGTGCCCTTGACACTCGCGCGTCGTGTCGTTGCATGTGACCGCCGGCGAGCGGGTGCAGGTTCCCGGCTGCAGGGTTAGCGCTCCCCGCTTGGCCTTCCCCGCCCTCGGCCCAAGTTTTGTGGGAAACGGAAGTCTCTTGACCTAGCGCCCAAAGCGGCTCGGAACCCCGGAAAGGGTTTGTTCCTCGCAGGCGAGCTCCTGACCGGCTTCTCTGTCCGCAGCTGGCGGAGCGGGGCTTGCGAGGAGCGGACTTACCGCCTCACTGCGTCTCCGCTTCTGCGCTCAGCCCGCAGCGCTCCTGAAGCCCCGGGAGGAGTTTCCTCGGCCTTTGGCAGGGAGGCTAAGTAGATCCGATGGGGGGAGGGACCCAGAAACGGACCGCTGTACCCCGCCACCTTGTGTCTCTTCCTTAAGATCAGGCCAACTAGGCAATGCAATAAAGATTTCTTTTCTCAGAATCGGGTCTTGTCTTCTGGAAGTAAATTACAGTAGTGAAATGGCTGTTTTTGTCTACCTTTTAAGTTAAGTTCACTAGGTTTCGATTCCTTTATTTCATTGTCATTTTTCTTCTACTCAGCCGCCAGAATTGGAGTTCCCATATTTAGATATGGACCACGAAGCAGAACTTTCTTTATTTGGAAGCTTTAATTTTTAATATCAATCACCGGGTGGGGAGAACTCAATATTAAGTGTATTCTTTCAGTTGTTTGGTGGCATTGGGATTTCTGCACGACTTTTTTCCTTGCTCAGTATGTTAAAAATAATTTTAACTGTTTATATTTGCCCTAATTGAAAAAATGAAGTTAATATATTTGGGACTTTTTGGGGTCACTAACTTTCAAAGAAACTTGGTTTCTGATTATTATTATTTTAGTGATAAAGTCTTTGTAACTATCTTTTTTTTAAAGTCTTTAATATACCATATAATAAAGCAGAAATAATTAAACTTGAGTTTGGTGGTTTGTTAAATTTGCAATAAAAAAAGTCCTGTCCTAGGGAAGTGGTTTTGTTTTAAGGTGTAGTTGCTAATCTATGCACCTGAGGGCATCTAACGAGAAATTAATGATAGACATTGATGGAATAGAATAGTAGAATGATCAACTTTGTATCCCGCCCCACCCTCCTCCCATTCCACCCCCACCTCCAAAAAAGGTTGAAAATTAAGTGTCAGGGTGCATTATTTTTTTTTTCAGGGTTTGTTTCTACCCTAAGGCGTATGTGTGTGTGCGCTATATGTAGGTATATAGTTAATACTGACTATAAATGGCATTTTTATATTAACATAAGCATTCTTAGAAAAAGTTTTGGAGTTTCACTAACGCTCCCTGACACTGATTTCCAAATGAAGCAGTAGCAGCTGGTCAGCTGTAGCGGTGCTTCTGTAGACCTGTGTGAAACACAACTGAGTTTTGTTCATATAGCCCACTAGCTTTACCTTTCACAGTGCCTGACCGGTTGTATGTAAGTGAAAAGCTCAAGTATTTTAAGTATTTTAGGTCTTGCATTCAGATTTACAGGCTAGTGTGACCTCCTTCAGCTAGAAGGAACTTCCGGCAAATTCCTTTTCACCGTGCACTGGTAGATGCCAAGCTTGGGCCTAGAAACTAGGTTTCTTAATCCCCAGTCCGATCATCCTTAGCCTCCTACTTTCTGCATAGTCCCTTTACATTCTGCCTAGTAAGTGTTGATGTTACTTAACTTTTCATGACTTACCTTTGTGAGGAAGGAAGGGGGAAGTGTTATTACTTAGAGACAATAAGACAGAAAGCTCAAATTTACTAGCTTGCCCTGACTAGAAACCAGATATTTTGAAAGAAAGCTCTCATTTAAAAAGATTCAAGTGACAAAGATCTATCTACTCCTGTCTTTGTGGTATGTGTACTTGATGTTTTATACATAAATTTCAAGGAACCTTTAACATTGCACGTTCACATGTGAAAGGGGGAGCTCTTTCTAGGTTGATAAAAAAGCTATTCTTTTTTGGGCCAAGTTTATAATAATAATGAGAATTAACAGCTTTCCCAAGTTCCATATTTCTTTTCAAAGAATTTTGTTTGGTATGTTTCTGGATTCTAAAAATTTATGTTCTCTTACCAGAAAATCAGTTTCAAAAAATTAAAGGGAAAACATGAAAATTCAAAATAACTTGGAATTTATGATACATCAAATATACATAGGGACAACACTTAAAAGTTTAGCATCCTAGTAAATGTCACTATTGGGGAACCAAATTCCTTGTATATAAGAGAAGTATGATTTTATTAACTGGGGTCTGTGCATTACTTCTAGTTACATGCCACTTCCTTCAAAAAGATAAACTCCTGTAAAACCTCACCTTCATAGATAATCTCACATAAATGTAAAACCTGAATAACGGGGGAGGGTTTAATTTTATTACACCAAAGTATTCATTTCTCAACAAACATGTATAACAATATAACCTTTATTAAAGTGCAACTTTTAGAGCATTTTTACTAAACATTTACTAAAATACACAAGTAGGCACTATACATAGAGGCTATTATTATCTTAATTTGTTTTATACTTATAGTAAGATCAGACATAATTCTCTTAGAATATGATGAAACAAGCTTTAGGAGTATGTTGTTCAAGGTCAGAATTATTTTAACATAACCAAGATTTAAACCCAGATTTTATGACTACTAAACTAGCATTGTTTCCAGAATACCATTCTTTGACATTGGTCAAGTCTTATTTTTGTTAAATAATATTTTAAATGGTGAGTACATTATTCTACATACATAGGGTTTTGTGGGGTTTTTTTTTTAGCAATATGCAGACAATATTTTAGCAAAAATGTGGTCCAAATGTTTTAAGTATGACCAGTTCAATATTTAAAGTAGATATTTTTAGTTACAAGCTAAACCCAAGAACTTGAGAAGTAAATCCAGTTCCCTTAATGTGTCAGTGACTACAAGAGTCTTAACCATCTCCTTCCTACTAGACCTGCATTTAATGTGCTTGTTTCCAAAATCCTTACTTTGGAACCACATAAGCTTGAAAGTTTGTTTTTCAAGAATTTTAAATGGGTAGCAGTGCATCACTATACCATCACCAGTGAGCAAGTCTGGGGAACTACTCTGTAGCCAAGTATTAGTATCTCTAGTCACACTTAGGAATTCTGCACTAACGGAAAAATGGAAAGCCCGTCGTGGAGTTCATATTAAGTTTTACCACCATACATGTTAAACAACTTGGTTTTCAGAACTTTCTGAATTTTGAAATTGTGGCCCTTTAACAGAAGTCCCTTTCTCAGTCTTAAGTTACAGAAAAAAATAAAACCATTTCAGAACTCACTGAGCTATCATTGAGCAACTCTCTGTGCCAAATGTTCTGCCCGGTACCTCACATGGATTTCAGAATCTTGAAACACGTCTTCAGCAGTTTACATGAGCCCATTTCATATGTCAGACAGCTGAGGCGTGGCTGGGGAAAGTAGCTGGCTCAGTTCCCCAACAAAAAATGAAGCAGGGATTCAAGTCCAAGTGTAGCCAACACAGGCCTGGTGTGGTCTCCCAACAGAGGCACTGCTGCAGTGTGATTCTAGTGCTAGGTGTGCTTTTCAGTACTGGAAAGGGTTATGTAGTTCATAATAGGGTCTGTGGGGAAGATCAGCTTTGAAGAGAGCATGGGAATAGGAGAATATGTGAAGGGGTTAAGGGAAATATACCTGAATGGACAGGAAAAAAGAGGTTAATGCAAGGTATTTATGGGGGGGAAATGTGGCATTTCTTCAGGTGTATACAGTTCATGAGTATAAGGGCATTCTCCCTGAATAAACGAACCCCAAAGCCACCTAAGGACACTACAAGAAAGTGAAAGGGCTCATTTTACATACAAATAGATGCAAAAAGAGCAAACTGCCGCTAACTGAACACAAGTATATTCAAAACATCAAGTAGGATTTGTCACAAGAACAAAACGTAAAAGTATCTTCATCGTATTAAAACACTAAAAGCCGATGTTTAGAAAGGTTCAACTTCTGTTGTAAAGCTCAGTATATTACAATTAGAGGGAAATGAAGATTAAAAATTCAGATGGATTTGAAGTTACAAAAAGTCAATTAGCAATAAAGCATCGGAGGGAGTAGCACAGTACAGCAGAGAAACCCTGCAGGTTTCTCTGGAGGTCCAGATTCTTCCATCTCTGCTTAGGTTTGTATAATGGAGATACTGAACTCAGAGTAATACTACTTGGCATTCACAAAGTAGTTTACAATGTCGAAAAGCTTTTTCTTGGGTTTCTTCCAGTTGTAAAAATAATAAGAAAGCTACTTTTGAAATAGAATTATGTCTGTTTTTCCCAGAGATCTGAAACGACCACCCAACTAACTCCCTCAGACCATGTACCTTATGGTGTTGCGCTGGAGTTTATTCAGCACAGCCAGGGTCTAACTTCGGTTACTTAATCGAGTTACTTAGAATACTGTGAAGTGTCACTTGTGTTCGCGTTTTTAAATTCTTAGCTGCAAAGAAAGAGATGTGATTCTAGATTATGCAGACAGTTTCTTGGATTGTTGAGATTATAGATGGCACTTACTGAGCTGCCGTGTGGTGCACAGCAGAAGAAAACATTTGACTTAACAAGGACCACTTTGGGCAAACTGGGACATCCCTTCCTATGGTTGTAAAAAAATGTGTTACTGTCTCAGTTCTAGGAAGTGAAACTGATTGTTACGGAATTGCATTGCTGTTATTTTTACATGACTACTATTACGGCTATCTAAATAGCTTTGATTATAGGTGTGTGTATATATATTTAAAAAAATAGGTGTCAAGAGTCCACAGGCTGCCAGAGTGTTTAGTCTATTTTCAGGTGCTTCTTAGCACATGTCTATTTTCGAATTATGTACCTGTGGGGTTAGCTATTGAAGAAGGTGATCTTCAGATCACCAGAAGGACATGTCATCTGTCAGTATAGCCCAGAAGAAGAGCAACTTGAGAAACTAGTGGTGGATTGATAAGTAAACTAATCATTAAGTGGAAATCTGCACGGTAGTCTCTGGTCTGGAATAAGAAAGGGCTGTCTTTCACAGACCGGCCACGGCTGCAGCACGCTTCTTAGCTGCAATGTGGATTAGAACTTGTGGATCTTTAAAAGAAGATTTCAAATAATCCCTCTTAGGCGTGACCATTGCTTCCCTATGGAGAAATTTAATCTAAAATTAGAGATGACCAGACACTTGACTCATGGAAATTACATCCGCAAAAATGAGCCCTCCCACTTTGTCAGGAAGAGCTAAGTGCTTTGGACACAGAACTAGCCTCAATTAACATCTTTGCAAACTTCAGGCGGGATATTGCTGGACACAAAATTCCACGTTGCCAAGGAGACCCAGGGGTCCACCCAGGGGTCCACTTGGAAATCTAGACATCGTCACCCCTTTAGAGAGCCCTCCTTTGCTTTGAGTTTATCAAGAGGGTTCTTCACTTAAATTGCCCCTCCCCAAATCCTGGAAGGTTTCCTCCAGTGAGATGCTCCGCCCTTCTGTGCTGTTGCCTTCAGGGTGGTGAGCCAGTACACCTGATGAAGGCTACCAGTTGTCCCGAGGGTTAAGACAGCTGGAAGATTCCACTAAGGGTTCTGAGACCCTCTCTGCTGAAGACAGACTCAGCCCCTGCTGGCAACACGTGAGCCCTTCTGTCTCACTGCTCCAGGCTTCCCCCTAATTGTGTGGTTTTGCAATAGGTATGTCTTCCAGCCCGTTTTACTTAGCTCATTATACTTGTTGAAATGTGTGTGTGTGTGTGTGTGTGTGTGTGTGAGAGAGACTTAAAACATTTTCCTTTAGCGAGCGAATACGGTAAAACAATCAATTTTGTGAAGGACTCATAAGAGTTTGTTCATCTGGACCAAAACATTAGCAAGTTGGTAACAAAAGATTGAGCAGGCGATTGTGATGAGGATCTAAAGCATGCTCCTGGTTCATTCAGAACTCTGTCCCTTTTGTGCAGACATAGAAACCTACCTTTTCCACTTGAAAAATGTTGAGGTCTTTCCTATAATGTTCTTTTTTCTTTTTCCTTTTGCTTTGTGTAGCTTGTAGGACTTTATAGTTTAATTGTGAATAACAGATTATATAACATAGTCGATGTATATCTTGAAGCCCAAGCTAAGAGAAGCAATTCTGAGAAGTTACCTTAAATTGAGTTCAGGCATCCAGACTTCAATGCGCGAACGTTCTTACGCTTAGAAATAATCTTTGAGGAATAGAAGATAAGGTTACTGAGGTTACTGTGCTTAATTTTAAAAGGAAGAAAGAGCTGACATGCAGAAACTTTAATATTATGAGTTTTGTGGCGGAATTAGACTTGTGACACTTTAGGCAAAGAAGGTCGGAGGGAGCAGGCAGCATGTGGTGCATGGTTGAGTAGGACTATGCAGGGCTTGGTGTCTACAAGGTACTTAGCCTTTCTGGGTGTTAGATTTTTCTGGTAAAATTGAATTATTGTTAGCTCCTCCTGTGTAGTAGTTGCCAAAACAAACAGTTCAGGTGACACTTGGTGATTATTGTTTAATTATTGATTCTGCGTGATTCACAAGAACATCCCCACTGATCAGTAACTTCCATAATGTCGATTTACTGACGTCTCACAAGTGATTCATACTTGGTTTTTAAAATGTAGGTGATTTCAGAGATAGAGCTGAGTGGGGGTCTCTTTGTAGAGAACTTTGGAAGTTTTTTACACACTTAGGGAGGTTTCCAAACTGATTGCAGAGTAAATGGAAAAGTGATCAGGCTTTTCCACCCTCCCGCCATTGGTGTGAGGATGGACCACTGAGGTCCTGCACGCGTGCTTAAGTGGGCATGCGCAAGTGGGGGCACCTGGGTTGAGACACGGAGCATGTAAGGGCGGCGTCATGAGGACGCCAGGGAGAAGAGGAAGAAGACAAGCAGAGAAGAAAGAAAGAAGAGAGAGGCTAGAGAGCCCAGAGTGAAGATGCGCCGGGGGCTAAGGGGCCTGCCAGCCTCCTGACCCCCCAGCACCCCTGCCTGTCCGTGCCTGGTCGCCTCTGATAAATATAATGGTGCAATAAACGACCGAGGGCTCCAGGACTCCTTTACCCATCTGCTCGGAATCATCAAGAACTTGCTCTGTGCCCTTGCTGGCACCACACTGATCTAGTCAGGAAACCTTCAGAAAGCCTATCTTGACAGAACACAAGTTGGAAAATTCTGTAATGGGAACACTTACTTATTTTTTTTTTAGACCACTTTTAAAATTTCTTCTTTTATTTCTAATTGGTTGTGTTTTCCTGGGTGATTCCTGGGAATGTTTTGTTGAACAAAAAGGTTTATTGCTATAATGTTTATTTAGACACATTCTTTTAAAAAAATGTATGGGAATAAAGAATACTGCACAGTAAGTATTCTTGTCACAGTTCCTGCTTAAACAAGGGCCTCGGTAGAGCTGCATGTGAAGGCCTGGGAGGAGCAGGGGGAATGGAGGCAGCCGGCTGAGCGGCCAGCCATCCCTAGAGAAGGCTGTCAGCCAGGAAGATTTTCACTGGTGCCTTAAAGGTTTTGTTCTTGGCCTGTGCTGATGAGTTTTGCAGATAATGTGTGGTTGGGAAAGATAAATAATATGTGAGGTATCGAGCGTCAGTATACAGAAAGTGCTGGATTTTGAAGATGGGTCTACAGTCACGGGCGATGTGATATCCAGTCCGCCGTGTGATGTGACCGCTCGGAAGCAGCTTCGATCTCGGACTGCGTTGGTGCGGGTGTGGCACAGACTAGGAGAGAGGGTCCTCCTGCTCTCCAGCCCTCCCACATGCACAGCTTTTTAAAAATCACTATATTTAGATCTGGGGGTTACTTGAGAGGCTTTCTGAGATAGTATGGATGAAAATTACTGGGTTGGAGGACGCCCGAAGGAAGGTTGGGTTGAAGGAAGTTAAGGGAAACCCAGTATTTAGCCTTGAAGAAAAGGTGGAACCGTCAGAAAAAGTACCGGGGTGCTCTCACTGAGGGGCGCAAAGCCCGTAATCCCAGGTGGGAGGCGAGACAGAATCAGGTCTGCCTTGGGTGACGCTGGGGGTGCCCCAGTCATCCCACTTGTTGACAGACGCCAAAGCGGGGGTGAGACCGGGCGGCTTTAGCCAAAGCGCAGCACTCGGTCCAGGTGACAGCCTGGCGTCCCGGTGCTGCCCGGCCCTCCGCACGGGCGCAGCTTCGGTAGACTCTGGCACTGAAGCTTGAAATGTTTATTTGCTTTCTGAAGAAGCTTTTTAAAGTCACGTTTTATAAAGATGAAACTGAAAACTACCTTGCAGTCTCTTACTGCAGTCTACTTTTTAGTCTCAAGCAGTGGTGCTCAGAACCTGTTTTTTACAAGGTCCCAACCAGAAATCTTTTATGTGATTTGTTCCACATAAGAACGCGAACACCTGAAACAGGAACTTGCTGTCATGTGGGTGTGGTTTTCTCAGATACTTGTATTTGTTCCTTTTAAACGTGGTTCTGCGCTAAAATATTTTATTTTGAGGCCCAGTAGCAGGTTGTGCTCTGTCGATGCTGGGACTATGCTAGGGGACTGGCCCTCTCTTGGAATGCCGCGTTTACCTCCCAGGTGGTTGGCGAAAAGAGCTATTTGGGGTTCGTCAAAAATCAGATTTCAGATCTTCTTTAAGTGCTTCTTTTAGGACACATGTTATTTCTAGAAAGTTAGCACGGTTTATTTTTCTTCCCCTTCTTCCTTTTCCTCCTCCTTTCTCACTGGCCTGAACAGTATCCTTTCTTCAGGGTAAAAATGAAAGTCTGGTCTGCTTGAAGATCAGTTTGTAGCACCTCGTCCAAAAGTTGATCCAGTTCGGCTTGAGAGCACGGTTTCGTGTATTTAAATGGTGTAAAGCTTCGCGTCAGAAGCTAGATGTGGATGTGCGGTTGGCAGGTGGGCTTCCTTGCCAGGGGCGCTTGAGGTCGCCTCCCTGTGGATGTGCAGGTGTGTTACGGGCTTGGTCATGGGCTTAACCCTGTTCTCCTGCGGAGTTCTGAGGGTTAGAGGCGGTGCGCTCACAGGTGTGGTGATTTCCTCCCGAAGTGCTGTGCCCCTTTTACTCTTCCGAACGTTGGCTTTACATTCCTCACATTTCAGGAATATCGTTGTTTTGGTCTTAGTTGCTGCTGTAAGAAAGAAAAAACTCCTGGGGTAAACCTGCCAGCATGTCCTAGAAAGAAATCGATTAAAAGAACAAAAGGGAAAGAAATGTTACTGCTTCTAACGGTTATCACATTTGGTGCCCAAAAGAGGTTTTTCGTGTTCTTTGTCTCGCTTCCCATTTTACCTTTCGTTTTTGCACTTGAGACCCGTACAAAACTGGGGCTTTTCATCTCAAGACCTCTGGTGAGCATCCAGGGACTCATTCATTGTGCCCAAGGTGTGTTCAGAATTAGACGAGGAAATTTTATCAGCTTTTAAGGAAAGAACAGGCACAAAATTAAAAGTTTTAATGTTTCTGCACTTTAATCACGTGTTTTCCTTACCAGGTTAACATCTCTTTTTAGTGCAGACCGTAGGCTTGCTGAGCGGAAACTCCGTTGGTAGCATTCCGGGGTAGCCCTGACGTGAAATGGGGTGCCTGATTGTGGGTCCTCACCCGCCTGCTTGAAAAGGGCTTAGAATGAGACCTCACTGCAGGCACACAGGAAAAGGGTAAAAGGGCTTATTTACAAAAAGGGGAAATGAATAGCTCAGGGAGAAAGAGAGAGAAAAAAAATTGGTGCGGGCGGCCCACATGTCTGGTTTTCTACCAAGCCGGGCTGCCAGGTCCCAGCAGTCCTCCCTTCAGTGGGGATGACTCTACAGGATTTGGAGTCCTTGGTGCCTGGGCGCTCCGGTCTGGGCTGGGCCTGGCGTCCCCGGAAACTTGTGTTTGTGAGTTGGTCAGGGGCATCCTTTCCCCGCCCAGCCATATGAGCGGTATAAATCCATCTAATCTGTGTAGTGGCTCTAACATAGCTATTTCTACGACACTACAATCTCTGGTCTAAATGGTAACCTGAAAACTTTTCCATAAAGTTGAAAATGAAAGTGTTTTAGGATTGCGTTTTGATGAAATGAGCAAGAACTCTTCCAGACAGTCTTTGCAACTGGTGCTGGAATGAACGCTGTGCACATTTTAAATGGTGCTAGTACTTGGATTCAAATACATGTTACCTGTGGATGCTGGAGCCAGTCACAAGTTAGTGCTTACAGTGGTAATAACTGCTATTTATTGCATAGCATCTGGCACTCAAAACAATCTGGAGACATGGTTGTTGTTATTCCTATTTTATTGGTGAGAAACTGAAGTTCAGTGAGGGGAAGAAATTTGCTCAAGGATGTGTAACTAGTTAAGTTGCAAAGCCAGGATTTAAATCCATCTCAAAAATCTGTGGTTTTAACCTCTGTGCTGTATTCAAAGTTGTGTTGTCCTCCCAGTTTTAGTTGTTACTGCTTGTTTTACACTGAAGTTTTAGTTTAACTTTGGTGTTTAAATAAGGGTGTTTTAAGGAAGTCAGAATGTTTCTTTGTTTTCAGTTAGAACTTCATGTCCTTAAACTTGACTCTTAAGCGATGTGGTTCTGTCCCAATATGTCTTCTCAATTTCAAATTTATATCGGAATAAATTCATAAAAATATATTTTTACTCTAAATGTAAATCTCCAAGTAACGTAAATAATATATTGCTTTTAACAAGCATCATTAAAAGGCAGGAAATGAACCAAACTATTATCAGAAAACATAATGAGTTCTTGTAAATGACCCTTATTATCACAGATCTTTTTTTTTCCCTCTAGTATTTATAGATGAATAATTTTTAGTAGTTATACCTAAGACAGAATTCTTTCTACATTCTTATTTTACTTTTATTTGGGTTTTATTTATGATATATAGCATAAAGATAATTCTGATAATTCTGGTCATTTCACATAGTTCAAAGTTTTGTGTTTCACGGGCCTCCCTGGTGGCGCAGTGGGTTAAGCAGCTCACTATGAAGCAAACCGCAGCCACTGCAGCAGGAGTTCGATCCCTGCTGCCGGCCAGGGAGGGGACCCACATGGTGCAGCAGACCTCTCCTGCTGTGCCCGCTGCTCCCCTCAGCAGTGTACTTCCGTTGATCTGCCTGTTCTGCTCCCGGCTCTCTGTGGTGAATCCGCTCACCTCCTACACCTCTGGCCTGTACCCCAGTGCTTGTATGCATAAATAAAATAAAAATATTTTAAAAAAGAACAAAACAAAGTTTTGTGTTTCAGAGGAAGGAGTGAATTTTCAATTCCGTTTTGGAAATTTTACTTATGTCCATATAGTCTGTATGACAGTTCTATAGTTATCTGTGTTGTAAACTCAGAAAGAAATGTACTAAATGATTATTTGTTTTAATTTCTTAGGTTTAAAGAAGTTTTTTTTTTAAAAGAATTATTTATTTATGCATAAAAGAGTTACAGGAGGTGAATGGATTCACCAGAGACAGAGTGGGGAGCAGAACAGGCAGATGGACTGAAATACACTGCTGGGGGGAACAGCGGGGAGACAGGAGAGGTCTGCGCCATGCGGGCCCCCTCCCTGGCAGGAGGGATTGAACTCTTGCTGCAGCGGCTGTGGTTTGCTTCACAGTGCGTTGTTTAACCCATTTGGGCGCCACCAGGGAGGCCCTAAAGAAGTTTTTAGTATGGAGGAAACATTTTTTCATTTAGGGGTGGAATTCAATATCTGATAGACTGAACTCCAGATACACCCTCTGCTTTTCCACTGGAATCTTTTGCAGATGCAAGTTCATTGTTCATGGAACAGATTTCTTGAATTTAGTGTTCCAAAGAGAGACAACCCCATTCTCAGGAAGTTCAGATTTGATAGAGAGGACAGATATTCAGTAGGTTACATAATATCAATAAAGGACTAATGGTTTCCAGAGGAGCTGAGGCTATGTTACATGTAACATGAGGGGGACCCCTCTGAACAGCATCTGAGCCAAGCAGCAGCCTGACCAGGAGGGGAGATCATGTGATATGGAGGAATCACCAACTTCCTGCCTTGGTTGATAGTTAATTGGCAAGAAATGGAATCACTGAAGATTTTACAAAACATTTGAGTGCCTATTTTTCACTTTGCTCTGTCTCAGAAACGTGATTTTAAGAAGCAGTCTTTAGCTTCAAGAAGCTCAGATTAGTGAAGAAAACAACTGGTGCGGTGATGTGGTTAGTGCGTGTTGTGCAAAAGGCTAACTCTGCAAGTGGAAAAAAAACCGTCGTGAGCTTTAAACAATTTACAGAACAATGTTTTAGATTTGTCAAGTGACTTAGGTCGCTAGTTACAACAGGAGGAACTGAGACCTGGAGAAATTAAATGACTTGGCTTGACGGGCTAGAATCTGACCCCAGTGCTTCAGCTAACAAAGATTCTGCACTTGTGCAAGGCAGTTTCTCCTGGGGTGTTTCTAGCACTAGACTAAGGAAATGACTGTCATTAACTGTTGGGAAACTCTTGAAGTTGAGCCCGCGCTTAGTGTGGCCTCAGCGCCAAGCAGATGCTCTTGCTTTACTCATGTGTTAAAGCCCTGAAGTTGCTTAACATGTTTTCCCTCTTGCAAGATAAAAATCCCCATTTACTCACTGTTCTTTGTGTGATGTGGCTTTCACCACCTGATCACCCCCCTCTACTGATACACGGACCCAGAAACTGTACCCGTATACAGTTGTGACCACAGCAGCGTAGGTGTGCCAGCAGCTTCAGGTTGTGCGCGTTAATCTTTACAGAATGAGATTTAGCTCTTATTCTCAGAAGAGGGTCTGACCCGTCTTCTCATACTTTCCTTTCTGTGGTTCCATGTCCCATTTTCCTCGATCCTAATTAATGCAGAAAATCGTCAACTTTGTACTTATGATACATTTTCTCATGTCACCTGTGATCAAAAAATTGACATCTTGCTAGAACAAGGTAGGCATTGAAGATTCATTTTCTGCCTTTTAAAGATGCATAAAAATTATCTTTTTAAGTTGTGGCTAAATAAAATAAAATTTATCATTCTAAATCGTTTTGAGCCATAACAGTTCAGTGCATGATTCACTTTTTTGTGCACCTAATCTCCAGAACTCTTCCTCCTGCAAGACCGCAGTCACCTTCCTTCCCAGCTCTTGAGCCGCCGTTCTTTCTGTGTCTGTGATTTTGAATAGTCATATTCTTTTAAATGACGTTCCCAATAGAATGGTGTCTTTGAATGCAAAGTCAGCTGCTCATCACCAGACATAGTGGGAGCATAGTTTACCATTTGTAGTGAAATGAAAAAAATCTTGTAGTGAGATGTAGACTGAAAAACAGAAGGCTAAATTCCTCAAAAACTTTCTTTGGGACTTCTCTGTTGGCGCAGGGGTTAAGCGCTGCACTATGAAGCATCTGCAGCACGAGTTCGATCCCCGGCCAGGGAGCGGACCCACAGGGCGCAGCAGACCTCTCCTGCCTCCCCGCTGCGCCCCTCAGCAGTGTGTTTCAGTCCATCTGCCTGTTCTGCTCCCCGCTCTGTCTCTGGTGACTCCTCTCACCTCCCGCACCTCTGGCCTGTACCCCAGCTCTTGTGTGCATAAATAAATAAATCTTTAAAAAAAAACAGTTTTTTCTCTGAAGCCAAGGATGTGCTTATATCCGAACCCACATCTAAGTTCCAAACATGATCTCAGAATTCACTCCTGTGTTCATTTTTGCTTATCGTTTAGAAACTGCACTTGTGCTTTCATTTGATTGTGCTGTCTTTGAATTTGAACGGCACCTTAATCTATAAAAGCAGGGGTGCCCTGTGCTCAGGTGTAGATGTGAGTGTCCTTTCAGCTCTCTTGCTGAGATTCATTCAGTTACGGGCATTTCCAGTACCTGGCAGCGTCCATTGCGGGCGCTAACCCAGAAGCTTACACAGAGGAGGGGCGTTCTGAACTTTCAGACTTAGACTAGGAAGTAAGAAAATGTAAGTGAAAGATCCCTTACCTAGTAGGAAGTAATTGAAATCCTTTATAATTTCTAAGATTTCATATTTTTCTGTAGACAAACCCATTAATAAAAGTATGTTTTGAATTAATTGGTCATTTATTTTTTCCTTCTAAGATGCAGCTGTCATCATAATTTGTTTTATACTGTAACTATTAATTTAAAAATCATTTTGCCTTGAAAAAAGCTCAGTAATAACCTTGTTCATGGTGTGTTGTGTCTACGTTTATACAGCAGTAAAACTCAATGTTCACAGTTTTAGTTGGTGGGCTTTTTTTAAGTTTGCTTGCTTGTTTGTTTATTATGCAAACAAGAACTGGGGTGTAGGCCAGAGGTGCAGGGGGTGAGATGATTTACCAGAGACAGAATGGGGAGCAGACCAGGGGGACTGACTAAAACACACAGAGGGGAACAGCGTGCGATTCTGGAGAGGCCTTCTGCACGTGTGGGTCAGCTCCCTGGCCAGCGATCGAGGATCTGGTCAGCGATAGGGGATCGAACTGGTGCTGCAGTGGCTCCAACAGCTTGATAGTGCTGAGACTTTAACCCTGCACCGCCAGGGAGGCCTTGGTTTGTGTATTCTTGCTGTTACTTCTGTATGACAACTTAAGCTACAGTTCAGCTCATTTTACTGAAAGAATCGCATTTTAGCTGTGGTTGAGATGAGTAACATGAGCATGGTAGTTCTGAAACACCTTTGGTGTAAGTTGCCCTTCACTGTGACACGTGCAGGTGGGAGAGGTGGTAGTTTTCCAGCAACTAGGCCTAATTCTGTTTACGAGATAAAAATTTGTATTCTTTTATCTTGGGAAAGTTCTACATTTCTATGATCTTAATTACTCTCTTCTTTCTACAGAAATAGGAAGGTCGTTGATTATTCACAGTTTCAGGAATCTGACGATGCTGGTAAGTTTTGTGATTTCAGTCTGTTGTTAGTAGGTCCAGCTGGTGGGGAAAATGCCAGTTTATAAACTTTTTCATCAAGATTTTTTAATGTTTCGTTTTTTTACTTTTAAAATATTTATGTATGTAAATTATGTCAAGATCTGGTCACCCAAAATAAAACTTAAAACTTCCATGGGTTTTAACTTTTCTTTAGTAAATCATTGAAAATAAGCACTTGCATAATTTTACTCTTTTTGCTCTTAGAGCCCATAGTTTGTATATACAATAATTATGATGTGGTGGTTGTTAATTAATAAATCTCTTACTGTAATCACATTAAAATTTGTACCTTATAATAGGGGATATTTAATTTTTTTGCATAACAGTAACTAGGGTTGAGATTATGAAACAACTTTTGTGAACTAATTCATGTAGAATGAGTAGTGTATTTTAAATCTTAGCCATAAAAGCTTTTTTAAAAAGATTTATTTTTACATAGAAGAGTTGGGGTGTAGGCCAGAGATACAGGAGTGAGAGGATTCACCAGAGAGAGAGGGGGGAACAGAACAGACAGATCGACTGAAACACGCTGCTGAGGGGAGCAGCCGCTGGTAGAGACAGGAGAGTCTTGCACCGTGTGGGTCAGCTCCCTGGCTGGGATCAAACTCATGCCAAATGAGTGATGGGACTAAGACTTAACCCCTAGGCCACCAGGGAGACAGACTCCTTTCTTTAGAACTTGTTCTTAATCTTATTATCTGCCAGATTTACTTATAATTCTTTTTTCTTCTTTTAAAGCTTAATTTTAATTTATAGAGATAGTATGTATCTTTGGGGAAACTTAGAAAAATGCAGAATTTTAAAAAAATAACATTCTAACCTCCCAGAGGTAATACTAAAGCATATATATTACATAAATGATAAATATTTGCATTTATTCCTTTAATCCTTAGGCTCATCCTCTTAAAAAGGGATTTACCGTTACTACATCCATTTACAGAAAAACAAATTGAGGTAGAAATATTACACAAGGTCCTTAGCCAGCGAATAGCTTTTTTGTTAGCCTTTTTGTCAAACATGTTATTTCTTTTTTTCCTTCAAAACTGTAATTAAAGTCTCACTATAGAATTTTGGACTCTGTCCTACCTCACCCCTTTGTCATGTTATTAAAATTATTTGAGAATTTCCCTACTAATGGTTACATGATAATGTGCGTCCTCATAGCCATCATATAATAGTCCCTAGCGGGGTGACCTGTATGTCCAACCATTTAATGATTGCTGCTGTATCAGATTACTTCCAGACAGTATAAGAGTTTTGGAAATACTCATCATTTAAGACGGATTGACTTTCTTTGGTTTATGGGGTTTTTGAAATTGGAAGTACTTTCCCCAAGTGCCAGGGTATGCTATATTTAATACTTTAATGATAATTTACTTGATAACAGTAATTGTGTTAGGGTTATAGAATTGTGGGTTCTTTACAGTCTAAAGTACTTATAATATAACCTATTGCTGTAATAATTTTCAAAGAAGCATGAAGATGTTTTTTTTTAAAGATTTATTTATTTATGCACACAAGCACTGGGGTATAGGCCAGAGGTGTGGGGGGGGGGGTGGTGTGTGAGAGGATTCACCAGACAGAGAGCCAGGAGCAGAACAGGCAGATCAACAGAAGTACACTGCTGAGGGGAGCAGCGGGTACAGCAGGAGAGGTCTGCCGCGCCATGTGGGTCCCCTCCCTGGCCGGCAGCAGGGATCGAACTCGCGCTGCAGTGGCTGCAGTTTGCTTCATAGTGCATTGCTTAACCCACTGCGCCACCAGGGAGGCCCCCAGCATGAAGATTTAAAACAAAGATTTTTGTTTTATAAAGATTGATTTCTTCTGGGCCTCCCTGGTGGCGCAGTGGATTGAGCACTGCACTGTGAAGCAAACCACAGCCACTGCAGCACGAGTTCGATCCCTGCTGCCGGCCAGGGAGGGGACCCACATGGCATGGCAGACCTCTCCTGCCTTGCCTGCTG
>JAGFMF010011641.1:4075231-4095246 GCA_019455555.1 Galemys pyrenaicus | reverse complement strand
TCCCTGCTCTCTGTGGTGAATCCTCTCACCCCCCACACCTCTGGCCTGTACCCCAGTGCTTGTATGCGTAAATAAATAAATCTTTAAAAAAAAAAAAAAGATTGATTTCTTCTTTATGCATATAAGAGCTAGGGTGTAGGCCTGAGGTGTGGAGGGTAAGAGGATTCACCAGAGACAGTGGGGAGCACTGAAGAGACAGTGGCGGATCCACTGAAGCACACTGCTGCGGGGAGCAGCGGGAGGCAGGAGAGGTCTGCTGCGCCCTGTGGGTCCCCTCCCTGGCCGGGATCAAACTCGAGCCACAGTGGCTGGCGATAGCTTGATAGTGCTGAGGCTTTAACCCCTGTGCCACGAGGGATGCCCTGAAACAAAGACTTTTAATAAAAGGGTAAGATACAGAATTATACGAGATATTTGGCTATGGTTGTATTAAAAACACATACATAAGGGCTCATAAGTAAGTGGGAAAATGATTGAGTTAAAGGTGGTAAGACTGAATCAGGGCCTTGAGTTCAGATTGAAAAATGACTTGGGGCACCCTGTTCCCCAGTGACTTACCTGTACCCCAAGACTAGAGTAGAAAGTAATTTAGTCATAAAGAAATAAAACTGTTTGGGATATTCTGCCACCCTCACATTGAAATTGTGTGAGAGATAATCTCAGTAAATAGAGTGATAATTTCTACATGTAAATATCATAATATGGTTCACTGAATTTGAAAAATACTCTGTTTAGATGAAGACTATGGAAGAGACTCTGGCCCTCCAGCTAAGAAAATTAGATCATCTCCCCGAGAAGCTAAAAATAAGAGGCGATCTGGGAAGAATTCACAGGAAGATAGGTAAGCGACTTTCTTAATCTGTTTCTGTTCACAGTCTCCACTCTGTGGTGAGGGTAGTTTCTGATCTCTATTTTTTTAAATTTATGCACACAAGAGCTGGGGTACAGGCCAGAGGTGTGGGGCGTGAGAGGACTCACCAGAGACAGAGTGGGGAGCAGAACAGGCGGACTGAAATCCACTACTGAGGGGCGCAGCGGGTGAGACAGAGGCCTGCTGTGCCTTGTGGGTCAGTCAGCTCCCTGGCTGGGATCGAACTCGCGCTCCAGTGGCCGCCAACATCTTCTTAGTGCTGCGACTTAACCTCTTGGCCACCAGGGAGGCCTAGATTCTGATCTCTGTTTGGCGAAGTCTCCCTTGATTTAGGAAGTGCTTTTTATCTGCTGGATGTTGTTTTACACATTCATATTTTCTCAGGTACCACTCTGGGTCCAGAGGTTAGCCTCTTCAAGCTCACAAGGCTTGATTGGACTCAACCTAGACTCCAAGGTGATCTCTCCAAGAATGCCTTTGTTGCTGCCACAAACCTTTGAACATGAGTGGAAAGATTTTATCTAATTGGGTTTGGTTTTGTTTTTTGAAGATTTATTTATGCATACAAGAGCTGGGGTGCAGGCCAGAGGTGCGGGGGTGAGTTGACAGACTGGGGAGCGTCACAGGCAAATCCACTGAAATCCACTGCTGAAGGGAACAGCAGGAGAGTCTGCTGTGCCACATGAGTCAGCTTCTTGGTCAGGGATCGAACTTGTGCTGCAGTGGCTGCAGATGCTTCATAGTGCTTCTAACTTAACCCTTGTATCACCAGGGAGGCTCTTGTTTATGCAGTTTGTTACCTGCAGCTAGTATTGACAGTTTCCATTGTAGCGACAGCAGGGGATAAGTGCCCTGTCCCATTCAGTCACAACTCTGGAGAATCATAACTTGGCCTTATAGAAGCTTAAGTTGTATAGTTGCAAAGTCTTACTGTCTCACAGTCACTTCTCATTAGTTTAAATAATTTAATCAAATGGGGCAGGTTCTTTTGCCTTGCTTTTATTAAATGAGGTTGGATGAGTTGTAACTTTAGCTGTAATTGGCTTATGACACCAGGATATTGTCGCGAAACTCTGTTCTTACATTGTACACGCACATCTCACATAAAGCACAGCTTTAAGGCCTGCTTGGTGATGAGGAAGATAATAGCTACCATTTATGATTATTGTGTGCTTTATATTATCTAACTCTCACAAACCTTTATTGAGGTAACTGATACTAACTTCAACAGGTTCCATGACTTATCCACATTTATCAGCAGTTAGACCAATAGGTTTGATTTTTTATTTATTTTTTTTCCTCATTGGTAGGCTTTTTTTTTAATATATATATTATATATAGTTTACATCATTGTTAATTTTTGTACAATGTTTGACTTCTACTCTTAGGTGTCTCCCTACCCCATAGAATGTCTCTAATTTATAGTTGCTTGCTCGTTTTGTCTTATTATTTATTTTTTTTAAAAAAGATTTGTTTATTTATGCATACAAGCACTGGGGTACAGGCCAGAGGTGTGGGGAGGTGAGAGAATCCACCAGACAGAGCAGGGGGCAGAACAGGCAGATGGACTGAAACACACTGCTGAGGGGAGCAGCGGGCCAGGCAGGAGAGGTCTGCTGCGCCCTGTGGGTCTCCTCCCTGGACGGTAGCAGGGATCGAACTCGTGCTGCAGTGACTGCGGTTTGCTTCATAGTGCGTTGCATAACCCACTGCGCCACCAGGGAGAGCCCTTGTCTTATTATTTATTTTCCTGATCTCTTATTTGGTTCCCCTATATTCCTCCTATATATGATAACATCCGATATATTTCTTTTTCCTTCTGGCTTAACCGCACTGAACATAATCCCTTGTAGTTCCATCCATGTTGCTACATATGGCACGAGCTTATCTTTTTTTGACTGCTGAATAGTATTCCATTGTATGCACATACCACATCTTCTTGATCTAGTCATCTGTACTTGGGTTGTTTCCATATCACACCTATTGTCAACAGTGCTTCAGTGAACATAAGGGTGCAGGTGTTCCTTTGAATTATTATTTGGCAGAACTTTCTCGGCGCGGAATTGCTGGGTCATATGGTAGCTCCTTTTCTAGTAATTTGAGGCACCTCCACACAGCTCTCCATAGTGGTGGGCCAGTTTGCAATCCCACCGGCAGCGCAGGAGAGTCTTTTTGTCCACATCCTCGCCAACATTTGTTGTTGCCAGTTTTAACGTGCCCTTCTCACTGGTGTGAAGTGATATCTCACCGTGGTTTTGATTTGCATTCCCTGATTGTAAGTGATAGTGAACTCTTTTTTCATATACCTTAGTCTAACAGGTTTCTAAACCATGTCCCTCAAACTCCAAAGTACATGTTTTTACCATTGGGCTATACCACTTCAGAGTAATAATATTAAATATGAGCGGTTCAAAGAAGTGAAGTACTTCTCACTAGTTCTTCTAAGTCATTTACCTTTCCAGCCACTAAAAATCTCTGCAAAAAAGCCTCAGGCAGAAAGAAGTGTTTCCTTTCTGAATTTACAGCATGCTAAATTATCAAAATAATATGTCGAATGCATTTACCTTTATTTTGATTGCTTTTATCACTAACCTCTAATATTTTCTCTTTTTTTCTTAATAGTTTAGACTTTTTTAAAAAATATTTATTTATTTATGCATACAAGCACTGGGGTACAGGCTTGTACCCCAAGCACTTGGGGTACAGGTGTGGGGGGTGAGAGGATTCACCACAGACAGAGCAGGGGGCAGAACAGGCAGATGGACTGAAACACACTGCTGAGGGGAGCAGCGGGCCAGGCAGGAGAGGTCGGCTGCGCCCTGTGGGTCCCCTCCCTGGCCGGCAGCAGGGATCGAACTCGTGCTGCAGTGGCTGAGGTTTGCTTCATAGTGTGTTGCTTAATTCACTGCGCCTCCTGGGAGGCCCTAATATTTTCTCTTATGAAGAATTTAGAAATGTAGAAAACTGAGACAAAATTACACTGTGGGGAGGCAAATCTTCCATAGTTTCATAGTATATCTCTCTTCCATTTTATATAGCAATTCAGCTTAGAATTGCTTTTCATTAGATTCACTTACTAGATTTCCTCTAGAAATGAACTATTTCAGCGCCCGTTACACTGTCTCACTGACAGAACATCTGCCCTGATTTTTTTTTTTTTTTTTGCAGTCATGTGGTTTTAGTCTCTCCTGAGTTACCCGGAATGGTTCATAGAGCTCTAGCATTTATTGCCATTTATATTAAGTGATTTGTATGTTTTGTCCTCCAGGCAGTAACGGTTGATTATCTTGTTGGTCTCTATTTAAAAGTTCAGGTTTTAGTTGGTTTTGGCGTAATGGGGCTAAAGGATTAACCTATAAATTCAATACTAAAAGAACTAGAGAAAGTGATAGAATCCTTTTTTTTGAGATTTATTTGTGCATACAAATACTGGGGTACAGATCAGAGGTGTGGGGGGTGGGAGGATTGACTAGAGACAGAGTGAGGAACAGAGCAGGTGGACCCACTGAAATATGCTGCTGAGGGGAGCAGCGGGGAGAGGTCTGCTGCACTGTGTGGGTCCCTCCCTGGCCTGAGATCGAGCTTGTGCTGCAGTGGCTGCCGATAGCTTCATGGTGTTGAGCCTTAACACCTTACACCACCAAGGAGGCCCCGAAAATGATAGAATTCTTGTGAATCAAATCCTCACTTTATACTAGAACATTTATTTAGAATAGCCACAGGCTTCTAAATTATGGTGTCTGAATTAGTGAAGAAATACCTTTGGTTTTGTCTTTGCTTTTGAATCTTGGGTTCAGTAATTTGTCATTTGAGTGTGGTCTGGATTATGGGACATAGCAAAAGAGATTTTGACATGCTGTTGAGAAGGGAAAGCTATGAAGGCAGTTTTCTCCTATGAGTGTTTCTGGTTTTTATTTGTCAGAATTTCTGCTGGAATCATAACATTTTATTACTAAGGAGTATCAATAGTTTACCCAGGATTTTTTTTTTTTTTTTTTTTTTGCATAGACGAATTAGGGTGTAGGCCAGGGGTTGGAGCATGTGTGAGGCGATTTACCAGAGACAGAGTGGGGAGCAGAACAGGTGGAGTTACTGAAATACGCTGCTGTGGGGAGCAGCGGGGAGGCGGGAAATACCTGCTGCACCTGTGGGTCAGCTCAGTGGCCAGGTATTGAACTCAGGCCATGGCAGTGCTGTCACCAGGGAGGCCCTCGAGATCATACAATTAATTAATGACAGAAACGGGACACTAGAACCCAGATTCCTAAGCACAGATTTGTGAGGACATACAAAGAGTATCTTTGTCACTAAAAACAATCGTCTAGTAAAGCTGCCCACTGAATTTTGAAGCTCCTTCGTTCTTGCTTGAGCAGCCCTGAGGTCGCTGGCTGTCTGCGCTCTCCGGGAGCCTTGCGCTGACGTTTCTGGTGGAAACGAGGGCGCTCGCCCGGAGGTCACTACCTGCTTGTGTTCATTTCGCTCTGGGCAAAGTTTTAGGTCTACTGCCACGCACATGGCTGAGCTCCAGTTTAGCTTACCAGTTGCATTTTGTGGTTTTCTGCAGCTGTAGTTGGTGCTGTCCGTTTATTTGCCTGCTTACTACTATTGATATATTATTTATTTCTAGTATTTTAGGCATGTTTAGCCTGGGTTGAGTTTCTTTTTTTTCCCCCCTTTGGGTCCAAAAGTAAATAAAATTATGCTTACTCACTAGCATCCTTTAAAGTAAGGAATAGTAGAAGCACTGAAACACCTCAGCATCTGCTGGACTACTTTATGTGTAGAAGAGGTGTTCTTCAGTGTTCGCCAGACACAGGGACCAGATGTTCAGTTTTTATCTCAAACTTTTAAGCATTTCTTTTTCCCCTTTCCCCTTACAGTGAGGACTCTGAAGAGAAAGATGTGAAGACCAAGAAGGATGATTCTCACTCAGCAGGTAGACAACTGTTTTTAATGTAATAGGTGTACTTCCTTTTCATGTATTTATTTATTGGCTGTTTTAATAAACAGTTTCATGATAACACTGGCACGTTGAAAATGCAGCTTTAAAGATGCCTCCATCTTCGAAGACTTCGTGGTGGTTTTCAGTTCTCGCAGCTCTTCAGGTCACCCTACAGTGCTTTCCTTCGTTTTCTTTTCTTTGACATATTTCTGCTTAGTCCTACTCCAGGAATTTTCTTCCCATGGGTTTACTACCTGAGGACTGTTTTTTAAGGTACTTACAGATGCTCTCATGCACTGTCAGAGTGGAGCATCGTGGTAACATACACCTGAAGGGCTTGAACGAGGCTCTCTACCCCAGCTCACGCAGTCTTGTAAGCCAGCACCACCTCCTTATGAGATGACACAGTTTTAAAAAGAAAACAGAAAGATTGAGACCATGTGTGTGAACAAACAAGATCTCAAATTACAGACCGATAAGATATACATAATACTAGTAAAAGAGGTATAAAAAACAAGAGTAATTAACTCTGGTTGAAAAGCAAACACAGTTTCAGGCCTGTTGTAGCTGGGAAGTAGTCTTTTGCAAAAGGCACTGAGAAAGCCTTTTTTTAGGAATTTTAACTTGACAGCATTGATGAGACTTCATGACCAAATACAATGTTTAACCCTGATTATGTTATTCTTGGCTTTTTTTTTTTTCCATTTAAATTTCCTAACAATTGAGAGTTTATTCCCTGTTAACCTGCACTACCTGGCTTTTGCCTCCCTGTTTCCGAAAAACAGACGCTATTTATCTAGCCGATACGCAGCGAGTCGACCAGGTTCTACTGAACACGCTCCACTGCGCTGTTCGCTGTCATTCCCTTTAAAGGCGTTTGACCGCCCGATTGGACGCAGCTTCTCTCATCCTTCCGCACCGTGCAGTGCTGTCGTGCTGACACACACTTTCCTTTATCTGCCTGGCGCCCCCCAGTGCAGTAGTGCATTGAGCGCTTCAGGATAAATTCATCCGCATTAGTGGTGCGCACAGCCCCTGCTGGGGGGGCTTAGTTTTAAGTCTACCAAAATCACCTTCCCAGATAAGGTTGTCTCCAGATAAGGTTTTTAGTAGTGAAAATTGTGGCTTAAACACTGACGGTGGCGCCGAGTGAGTAGCCCTAAAGCCCTGAAGAGCAGGGGCGCTCCCGTCCAGGAAGAGGGCTGTGGCAGAGACTTGCACAGACAGACCTTGGTCCACAGCTGCCAGCCTGGACATCTGCCCTTGAACCAGAGTCATTCACGAATGCCACTGTATGCTGAAAGTTTTAAACATCTCTGCCCCTAAGTCGCATAGTGTTGTAAACCGACACTGCTCCCATACAAGATGACACAGTCTTAAAAGGGGAAAAAAAGATTGAACCATGTGTTGATTTGATCTAAGTGTTATGCTTTAAAGTTTCCCTTAATCTTAACCCTCTAAATTGACGTGGCCACACCTCTTCATTAAAAAGGGTAATAAGTTTGACATTATTTTGGGATCTACATGTTTTCTATTTTTCAAGTAAATACAATTTCTTCCCCTCTTCTATTTAAAAATATTTTTTCTGACTTAAGCGTTTAAAAACTGTGAACATAGCTTTGAGTATAGTTGAAAAATAGCACAATGCAATGATATTTGTTTAAAAGATGTTCTAGGGAACATGTATTCACACCTAAATTCAGCTTTATTATTACTTAAAACTACATACAACGCACGGCTCCCCTCAGCAGTGTGTTTCAGTGGCTCTGCCTGTTCTGCTCCCCACTTGTCTCTGGTGACTCCCCTCACCATCGTATCTCCTCCTCTCCCCCACACCCATGGCCTACATCCCAGTTCTTGTATGCATTCATGAATAAAAATAAGTCTTTACAAAATAAACTGCACACCTAAGTTATTTCATATGTAACAGTGGGTGCATAGTCTTATTCAACTGCATTCTTTGGATTTTCGTGCTGTTGTCTATTTCGTGGGATTTTTTTTTTGTGCATCGTTCTAATTTTTCTACTTGGCGATGAGCTTTCAAGGTCTACTCTGTAGCTGCTTGAGGTGCTTAGTACGGCGTTCTTACGCGCCCGAGCCACCTGGCGTCCCCCGTGCCCGTTTGTAACTGAAAGTCTGTGCCTCTTGCTCACCTTCCGTGGAGATTTTTAAGGTTAGAGTTCACCCTTCTTGAGCGCAACAGAGTGGCAGGTTCTGCCTCATGTTGACCACGGTGCCCCTCTCTAGTCAGCTGTCAGATAAATGCACGCCTCTTTGGTCACTGCGTCGTAACTTTGTGTTGTAGAGGACAGTGAAGATGAAAAGGAAGATCATAAAAATGTGCGCCAGCAACGGCAGGCGGCGTCCAAGGCAGCTTCGAAGCAGAGAGAGATGCTCCTGGAAGACGTGGGCAGCGAAGAGGAGCAGGAGGAGGAGGACGAGGCGCCGTTCCAAGAGAGTACGTGCCCCGGCGCCTCCGGGTCCGCTGTGGTTGCTGACCACGTTGCTCCAGGCGTCCGCGTTAGGTTCCACGGCCAGCGCCTAAAGTAGCACTCACTGGTAGAGGAGATGACTGTGTTAGTGTCGGTTGCAAAAGGTAGCGATTGAGCTGTTAAGACGTTTATGATTATGACGTCTGTCGTTTGTATTCCAGCAGATGAGGGACAGTTAGTGGCGGAATGGCGATTGAGCTCTGTGTTTTGGCCTGGTAGAAAGGTTTCAGACCTCTTCCCCTCGAAGCTTCTCTGAGGCAGTACTGGTTTACACGGCTTGTTTTCGAGGTGTGTCCCTGTGAGCCACCACTGGAAATACTAATGGCAGCATCTAGGTGTTTCACAGAGTACTCAGGTTAATCAAACTTTTCATAGTTTCTTTTATTCAGAGTTACAAATCAATTCGGCTTCATTGCCCTGGTAGCACCAGTATTATATGGGAATGATGGAACTAGCAGAAGTTACTCGATGGCTTCCGTTTTTATTCAGATAAAGTCTTCCCTCTTGCTGTTTTCCACCCTCCTCTTGAAACAAGTCAGTCACAGCACCCCGTGAGCTGCATGTGATGGCCCGTCCTGCAGGTGGGGCCGGCCAGCCACGCTCTAGCAAACTAGAGCGCTCGGCGGCTGGCTCCCAGGCCACCCTCTGGCCGTTCCTCGCCCCTGCCCCTCTGTTCACTCGGAAGGCGGTGTGCTTCACGTTGGATTCTTCTTTCCTCTCAGAAGATTCCGGCAGCGATGAAGATTTCCTAATGGAAGATGATGACGATAGTGACTATGGCAGTTCGAAAAAGAAAAACAAAAAGATGGTTAAGAAGTCCAAACCGGAGAGAAAAGAAAAGAAAATGCCCAAACCCAGGCTAAAGGCTACAGGTGAGTGCTCTCACGTGACACTTATTATACCTTCGAGAATTTCCAGGGCCAAATCATCTCTTTGTGCAGAAGCCCTTCATGAGGGGCTGGCAAGGGTGAAAGGCTTCTGAAAAGGGGCCTTTCTTCAAAGCAGCACTCGTGAGGAACTCGGCCCCCGCCGCCCTCAGCCGCCGCCGCGCAGCCGTGTCGCACAGCGGCCGGAGCCGGCCGGTCCCTGCCCCTGACAGCCGGCCGCTTGGACCTGCACGGGCCCTCGGCGGCCTGGCCCCATCTCCGCGCGGCCTGGACTCCTCTCCTCTGCGCTGTCGTGGTTCATGCCAGACTTTCTCTTCGCTGGAACTAGTTTGTCATCAAATCAGAAAGTTGGGTTTACGTTTCTTTTTTTTTAATTCTGGCCAGTAGAACTGGTGATTTCTGAAGTCACTGCTGACTGTTGGGAATGATGAAACTATCAAAAGTTCTTTGATGGCTTCAGTGTCTGCCCAGATTAAGTTGTCGCCTTATTGTTTTTCACTCACTTTTTAAACAGCTTTTAGCTTCACGAAAGTCGTGATGATACGCAGTTTCTGTAGCCCGACATTTCTTAGAAGCTTGCCAGCTAACGTAACACTACATTGGTAAAGTGGTTTTAGTATTTGTGGAGTATAAACAACGGAAGAAGACATCCTGGCAGAAATAACTCTCAGACTCTGGAAAACACACCGGTTACCAGAAGGAGGAGGGGGCGGGCGCAGGAGAGGGCGGGAAGTCATCGGCACTGGGCTTTGGTGGAGGGTGAGGCGTGTGCACAAGTGGAGGCGTGAAAGTGTGCCCCCAGCGTTCTAGAGATGGGTCGAGGGCTGATGAGTTAATAGTTTTTTAAAGTGCTTGGGCACCACGTTAGTGTGAGCGTACTTTTCATGGTCCGTTTAGAAACCGAGGTGAGTTGAGTGGGGATACTGTGCCTTAATGTCCACCCTGGTCTTCGGTAAGTTGGCCTGTTGGGTCAAAAATAAATTGTGTTCTGAAGATTGCTCTGTGTTACGGCTGCTTTCCAATAAAGGTATTTCCTTCTGACCCTGACCCCGACGGTGTTTTCTTCTTTCAGTGACACCAAGCCCAGTGAAAGGCAAAGGGAAAGTGGGTCGCCCCACAGCTTCAAAGGCATCCAAGGAAAAGACTCCGTCTCCCAAAGAAGATGACGAGGAGCCGGAAAGCCCCCCAGAGAAGAAAACGTCTGCCAGCCCTCCCCCCGAGAAGTCCGGGGACGAAGGCTCCGAAGATGAAGCCCAGTCTGGGGAAGATTAAAGTGATGATGATCTGGGGAGAGATTTTATTAAAAAAAAAAGAAAAAAGAGGGGGAAAAAGAAAACCTACTTAAGATAGAACATGGTTGTGGCTATGGCTTGACTCATGGGCTTTCCATGCTTTTTTTCCTTTTATTGACAATAACTTTTTCTCTCTCTCCTTTTTTTTTCCTTTTTAAGAAAACCATTGTATGTTAATTTGCCTTTCTGTCTATTGGTCTTCTCTTTGCCACCAGCCCCCCCCCCCTTCCCCAATGAAAGCCTTGTCGAATAATCACTGGATTGATTGCTTCATCTTTTTATTTTTAATGGAAGGTGTACCACGGTCGTAAAGCAGTAAGATCTGAGGTGAACACTATGAAATTTTTGCTTTTTGCTAAACGGTAGCAAGTTGAACAGTAATCAAAATATGTAAAAGGGTTTTAGTGAAAAGATGCTTCTTTCTTTCTCTACCTGAACTTTGAAAAAATTGATTGTCACCTAATACAATTTATCTATATATATAGGGATAGTTGTCTAAAAATAATCATGACTTTAATCTTCCACTGGTGGGGCAGGTAGGAGATCAAGATGAATTCTGATTTGTTACTAAAAGTATTCATATTTTTTACCAGGAGGCAGCCTGAGGGGGTGGGCAGTGGGGCTTCCTGGCCTCACTTCAGTATGTGAGATTGTTTTTATTTCATCACTTATTATCTCAAAGAGACTCAGAGCCAGTGATCCTTTTATCCTGTTAAGGAACTTTTTAAAAAAGCAAGGGCCACCAAGATACCATTCTCGTTTCTTTATGTCATTCTCTAATGGTTCATGTTTTAAAATATATATGTATTGTATCATTCTGTTTCTTGGATAAAATTTTACCCAGGATCTAAACAAAACAAAAAACCCTAGAAGTTAAATGGCAAGATCTATACATCACAGTGGATTTCTTCTCAAACTGACAATGTTTAGGTTTTAAGCAAATAAAGTACCAGTTAATGTGAAACTCAATCACAAAGACTTGAGATTTTTCCTTTATGAAAGCAGAGAACTGAGAGTCTCTTAAGCTCGTAGGTGAATTTTCAGATCCCATGAACCATGCTCTGTTTTCATTTGGGGATAGAACATTGTCCTTTTCATCCACTTGGCTTCCCATGTCTTTGTAAAAGCGATGTAAAATGCATCTCTCAGCCTTCTGCTGCTGCATAGGACACCTCACCCCCCAAGCCTCGCGGCCCTGCCCTCCACGTGGCTTCTGGCTCTCCCCTTCAGCTCCTGTCTTGGATGGGAGCGAGTTAAGCGCTGCTCCCAGCTCTTGGGTTTGCTTTTGTCCTCCTCTGGTGCTCCGGGGCGCTGTTGTTGCTTCCGCCAGGAGTCGAGTTCAGAAGCCATGCCTTCGGAGGCCTGTGTGCGGTGGTGGTGTCAGCCTGCCCACCCCTTCCGGGCAGACAGCAGACCGCTGTGGCGCGATTCTCCTCTGGTACCGGGAGCGAACCCGAGCAAGGTTCAGGTGTTCCTGAAATTTAGCCTCTTCGTCTAGATTTGCTTCCTCAGTACCTTACCTAGGCAGTTTCCTTTCTATCTTAAGTCACAACATGTTTTTCTCTCAGCATGGCTTTCTTTCAGATGATTCTAAGTCAGAGGGTAATTTTAGAAATGTTTTTACTCTGATTTTTAAGACACTTTAAGGAGTATCTTTATTCTGTGATTTAAAAAAAACACCAACACCCAGTGACAGTCCCGCCGCTGTTGGACTGTGTTAAAGAATGAATTTGGAGATTTTAGTGCTTGGCCAAAATGCAGATTGGATTGTTCTTTTTATGACGGTGGCTTCACTGTTTGGGAACTTTGAAATGAGGGTGTTAAAGATTATTCTACTTGCATCGGTAGGTTTGTTCAGGTATCTGATTTTAACAAAGTTTGTGTTCATCGAGTAAAACACCTTATCAGTGTTTCCACCATGCACTTCTGTTTTTAGGGGTTTATAACTTTAAGTCTTACATTCCTAGTAACATTTGGACTTTTCTTAGATTTCTTAGTTTCATGAAGTTGGGGGGAGGGTTAAAAGTTGAGCCTTGATATTTTATGTAACAGTCTCTCTTATAATCTGCACTAACATCTCTGTGATCTACGCCCATACTTTAGAGGTAATCGTGTCTTCTGGTGCGCAGTGGGTTGGGTTGCTTGGGATTGCTTTTTAAAAAATTGATTCTTGAGATTGAAGATGTATTATATATTTCTAATAGACTGGACAAAAGGATCTGTGTCCCCATGTGAGACAAGCTCTGAATGAACTTTGTTTCTCCACATTTTATTGATGATTTGAAACACTCTAGTCTTCCCTTCAAGCCGTGCATGCGAGGAGAGGACTGCAGCAGCGGCGTCTCAACTGGAATCAGGTGCTTGGCTCAGGCCGGCCGAGAGGTCCAAGGTCGGGACAGGCCGGGAACGCTAAGCTGATAGGCCCCGGCCAAGGCTCTACGCCTGACTGAACTTCCTCTCCCTCCGGAGTGCCTGTGGCCACTTGCGATGGCTTCACTGTCTTGCTTTGCAGCTCAGGAAGTAGGACGTCAACCCTGGAGGTGCTTGTTTGTGTTACCTGGATTCTCTGCCTTAGTGTTCGGTTTACCTCTGGAACCCGGATTTCGGCAGCTGTGCCGACTGACACTACATTCTAGTTCTTAAGATTCTTCTTTCCCAGGCCCTGCCCCCCCAAACACATACAGCTAGAAAAGGGTATCTTTCGTTTTTTATTCACTCTAACTTGCTGCTGCTTTTAGCCCTCCTCACCTTAGATTGGAGACAATGGAAAGTTTTAATTTGGGTAATGGTAGACTTGCCCTTTTTTCTAAAATATCTCCCTTTCATATCGCCACTTCCTGTTGAGTCCATGGAAGAAAATTAATGGGTGTGTCCTCCTTTAGGGAAGTAATGAGTGGAACTCTTTGAATCTCTTAAGAATAGTAGTGGATTTCCCATGAAGGAGTTTTGATACTGTTTTTTATTTGTTTGTTTGTTCGTTTTTCACAATAACTGGTTTGCTCCGGGTTCTAGCCCTCACTTCAGTACTTACTTTGGTACTGGTTCAAATAGAATGTTCTCATAGGTAAACCTGGAGACGGACTATGATGAAGTTGTGGCACTTGTGGGTGTGGTCAGCCAAACCGAACTTGATTTTTTTTTTTTTTTTTTGCCCACGTACATTCAGCTAACAAGTGGACTTTCGGGTACTGGTTGGGAAGGAAGTAGTGCTCAAACTAGTTTGAGAGATGCTTTGAGAGTGTCTAAAAGTAGAATTTCCTTCCAGGAGCGACGGGCAAAGCTTTCCGAACTGTTCTTTCTGTGCCTGCGTGCTGGTAGCGGCACTGAAAAGAAACTCACTTGGGCGTTGGAAAGGAAGACATCCGGGTCTGGCCTTCGGTTTAGATTTACATAGTTGGACAGAACAAGGAATAGGTGTTTCCTGCAAGGGAGAGGGGGAAGATTAAACTGGTTGCTCTTGAGGTTAGGAAATTGTCCTTTTCTCTGCGTGAGAAGGGAGTGGGTTATGGCTTGAGCACTGGGTCATCAAGCTGGCTTCTGGCAAGCTTCAGGCCAGCCCGTGTTCCCTCTGTCTTGGGATAGACCTGGTTCAGGATGATTCTTTTTGAATCCGTATCCCAAGTAACACTTTTTTTTTTCAAAGCCTAATTCACAAAATTCACAGTGGTGCTGACTGTGTATTAACCACTATGGGGAGAAGTCCTGTAAACCTGCCTGTTGCCATGCCAGTGGAGGGGCTGAGCTGTGACGTCTGTCTGAGCATGCTTCGTGTATGGTGGGTGCCACCAGTGTGCATACACTTTGTACATCGGGGCGAAGGGAGGGTTTTCTAGATTTTGGGGGGTGGGGAGGAGGGTGAAATTGGTTTGGTTTTTTTGGGGCTTTTTTTTTTTTTGGTTGGTCTTTTTCCAGTGGGATGTAGGGGTATAGTAAACAGCTTATGCCCTAAATAACATGTATAAAAAAACCCTGAAGTATTGTGTGGACGTGTGTGTGAGTGTGTGTTTGTATAATGTCTGGCAATTAAACCTTTGTCTTCTGGAAATTAGTGGATTCTTTTCTTTTTTTCCTCCAGAAGTATTTGTTACAAGATTTGTAAATAAGAGCTCTACTTAGTTTGTTTACCATGAACATGTTGCAGCCAACCTTAAACACCTAGTTCCTGTAAGATTTAAGGAGACGTTAAGACTCGCCAGGTTAAGCAGCAGCCAAGTTCTCGATGGATCTTTCAGACTTCGTTTCGCCAGCTGTTAAACTCCCAGTCTTTCTTGATTTTAGTCCTTAATCTTTTAAGTTCCAAGCAGGAAGGGTAAAAGAGAGGAACCTGCTTAAATGTATTAATCAGCCCGGGCTCCCCCCCGTCCTGCGGTGTTGGGGGTGTGCGGTGGAGCTCCGGGTGGGGGGGGGGGGCTGGGCGTTCTTGGATTACCTTAAGAGTGCCGACACCTGCAGCATGGTACTTGAGGAGGTTCAAGTTGAATGTAACCACTTTATTTAAAAAGGGTTGTTTTTTTTTTAATTTAAATAAAAGGGGGTTGAAGTGAACATGATTTTGTTGACCATGTTTGTGAATATAAATGCAACATGCATTGGTAGGCTTGTGCGGTCTTTGTGATACTTAATTTTTACATATCCCAGTCTCTGTGTGTTACCTGCATAAACAAAGACAAAACGAATTTCTGCTTTCTTTTATCGAAGGGTTTCCAGGACTGCGTGTCTCTCCTGAGCTCTGTTTTAAGTATGTGTATCCTTTGCTTGTATTTTGTATTAAAAAATAAGAAAAAGAACCCTTTATCGTTGAGCATGTCGGCATTGTCCCCTTTATTTTTTTCTCTTTTTGGGACATATGAAGCAAGTTATTCTTTTTCTGTATCTTTTTTTCTTTTGTAAACTTTTTCTTTGGTTTTGTTTAAAAATGGCTTTATAAAAGGGCTTTTATAACCCAGACGTGTGCTCTGTGTACTTCTTGCGGTGCTCAAGCAAATACGCCGACTTCCTGCACAGCCGATCTGGTCCCCGCCCAGCCGGACCTGGAGGACGCACGGCTCCCGGCACGAATGTGCTAGAAGCACGGCAGTGATGGTCCCTGCTGTTGGGAGCAAAAGCAGTTATTGCAGAGGGGCTAGTTCATCTTTATTTCAGAGAACGGACTCGAGAGGCAGTAGATTAGCCGTAGATTAGCTCACTTCTGATGAAAGGAACATTGACTGCCTGAGGATTCGTAGTGCACATCTTTCTTCCTGTTCTTATCCAAGGTTATGAAGTGCTATGGAAGGCAGAGTTCACCACAGCCACATCGCAGAAGACTGTTTATACACAAAATATTTCCATTCAATTTTGAATACCCATTTGAACTATGCTGCCACTTTAAATGCTCTGGGATGGAGAAGCTGCCCCCCCAGATCCCTCTAAACCCAGCTGATACAGCTGTCAGGGTTTTCATTCCTCCCATCCTCTCCCCTTGTTTACAGTTTGTCTAATTATCCAAATATTGTGATTCACATGCAGGCTCACCTTAGCTTTGAGTTCAAATACGGATGTTAAGTACAAGTGCAGGGAGTTACTCCTGTCTAGATACATCTATGGTGAGGGGAGTGGAGGGGAAAGAATGTGAACCAGCCACACTGCAGCACAAGCAGCTACTGTAGGTTTTCTGTGATTGACAGCACATTTCTGTTTCAGTATAATGCTAGATAAGTCTGGTTTGGGAGGTTTTAAAATCATCCAGTGCACAAATTCAGAGGTGTACAGGTTGGGTTAGATTTGAACTTCATCAGCTTCCTCAACTCTGATGCACAAGTATTATTAGACCAGTTTAAAAAAAAATTTTTAGTAGAAGAACTGGGGTACAAGCCAGAGGTGCAAAGGGTGAGAGGATTCACTAGAGACAGAGTGGGGAGCAGAACAGGCAGATCCACTGAAACACACTGCTGAGGAGAGCAGAGGGCGAGGCAGGAGAGGTCTGCTGCGCCCTGTGGGTCCCCTCCCTGGCTGGGGATCCAACTCAGGCCATAGCGGTCACGGAGCTGAGATTTAACCCCTGGGCCACCAGGGAGGCCCTAAAATATTTTCTAGTTTTTTATATATATACACATATATGTAAGATGGAGAAAAGAGCAATTTTACTCAGATTTTATTAATGTGACATTCATTTGCATAACTAGAACTTTAGGGGGTCTTTTCGCACCTCCACACATCACATGCCTAGCTCACCAAGACCCTGACAACGTCCTACTCCCCCTGACCCCTCCCACTACCTGCAGTAACCAGTGTGTTCTTCAGTCTCAGAATTCTTTGTGCTCTTTCTGCCAGTTCAGTTTCTTAGGTTGTTTATATTCCACAAATAGGTGAAACCATCTGGTATCTGCTTTCTGTTTCTGAGTATCTCACTTAGAATCACCCCAAATCCATCCATTTTGTGCCCAAAGGCATTTTCTTTTTTTTTAAAGATTTATTTATTTATGCATACAAGCAAGGGGGTACAGGCCAGAGGTGCGGGGGGGTGAGAGAATCCACCAGACAGTGGGGAACAGCACTGGCAGATCAACCGAAATACGCTGCTGAGGGGAGCAGCGGGTGAGGCAGGAGAGGTCTGCTGCACCATGTGGATCACCCCCCCAGCCGGAGGCAGGGATCGAACTCATGCTTTAGTGGCTGCGGTTTGCTTCATAGTGCGTTGCTTAACCCACTGCGCCACCAGGGAGGGCCCAAAGGCATTTTCTTTTCAATAACAGAGTCCCAATCCGTTGTGTGATAGCCCACAGTCTCTGTATCCCATTGTCTGAGGCTTCGGTGGTTTCACAACTAGGCTAGTGTGAACATGTGTGAGTGGACACAGGAGTGTGTTTTCACACTAGACTTTTCACACTATATTGCTGGATCCAATGACTTTACAATTTTTAAAATATTTTTTATCTAGTTTTAAAGGACAACTGTGTGGGTGTTTGGTTGTTTTTAAGATTTCGTTTATTTTTGCATAGAAAAACTGGGGTGCAGGGGGGAGAGGATTCACCAGACAGGGTAGGGAGCAGAACATGTGGATCCACTGGAATACACTGCTGAGGGGGGCAGCGGGGAGACAGGAGAGGTCTGCTGCGCCATGTGGGTCAGCTCCCTGGCCGGGGATCGAACTCATGCTGCAGTGGCTGCGGTAGCCCAACACTGAGGTGCTCAAACTTGCACCAGCAGGGAGGGCCAGTTCTATACAACTTTCATAATTGTTAGTTCCATTTCCTTGAAAAAAGTCATTGGGGTTTTGATACATATTGTGTTGAAACTCTAAATTGTTTTAGGAAAGATGGCCATTTAAACAGAGTTTATCCTTCCACTCCATGAACACAGGGTAGCTCTCTATTTCTTTATTCTTCTCTTTTATCCTTTAGTAGTATTTCAGCTTTTTCAATGTACAGGTCCTTCGCCTCCTTTGTGAAGTTTACTACCAGTTATTTCATCTTTTTTGGTGCAGTTGTACATGAGGCTCGTCTTAATTTCTCCTTCTCCTAATTCACTGTTTGCATATAAAAATGCAACTTTTTTGTTGCATTTTTTTGTGTTGATTTTGTATCCTGCCCATTTTACTGTAGTCATTTTATTATTTCTAGTGGTTTTTTGGTTGTCTTTAGCATGTTCTACGTATATTATGTCATCTGAAAATAGTGAGAGTTTCACTTCTACTATTTGGATTCCTGTGATATCTTTTTCTTGCCTAATTGCTCTAGCTAGAACTTCCACACTGTATTAAACAGAAGTGGTGAAAGTGGGCATCCTTGTCTTGTTCCTGACCTTAGAGGAAATGCTTTCAATTTTTGGCCATTGATTATTATGTTGGCTATGGGTTTGTCATGTATGGCCTTTATTATATTGAGATGATTTCAGTTTATTTCCAACTCATTTGAGTTTTTGATCGTAAATGTGTGTAGATTATCTTGACTGTGCAGTCCTTATCTCTGCCAATAGAGGGCAGTGTTTGTCCTCCACGTATCTGGTTAGTGGGACCTATAGCTCCCTAGCGCATTCTGAATACTCTGGGTTCAGTGCCCGCCCTATCTGGTCCCTGCTGGGTGGGTTGGGAAAGGGCCTGTCGTCACATCCTAGTGTATGCGGCTGGGTTCTAAGTGTCTCTAAGGATCTCCTAATTCGTGTACATCTCTTTTATTTCTTTCTTTCCCGAATAATTCCTTCACTTCCACTTCCTGAAAGCTATGTGGATAACATCCCCAAATAAAAAGTCCATGTTAAAATTTCAAAATGCAGCTGTGGACTCTTGGCCCTATTTGGAAACAGGTAGCACCTTTCAGATTTTCCAGCTCAAAAAGCTTATCTTTTGAACAAGCAGCCTGACACATACTGCCATGCGGACTGATACCAGAGAGCTGTGGTATTATGATACGACTCATTTCAAAGGTGTGTGGTATCTTGTGTCCCTTTCTTCTGATGCTGTGCTTCTCTTTTTTCCCACTGTCGGAACGGAATGGTGCGGTCCCCATGTCGGTGTTCCTGGGCTGTCCACTCTGCCCACAGTGTGCCCGCAACTCGGTTGCAAAGCCAAGCAAAGCAAACATTGTGAAATAATTGCTGTGTTAATCTTGGGGTCAGGGAGTGAGAGGGTACAGCCGAGTTGCCATCCTAGAAGAGCAAATATTTACAAAAATATGATAACAAATGTTGGAAGTAATAGCCTGCTTTCATTTAGCCCTAAGCCGGCACCCGGAAATGATTTGTTTAAAAATCTAACTTTAAGGAATAGAGAGATCAAGTGACATCTTATTTTACCTATTTCATTAGTAATGTGTTAGCTATTAAGTTGAAACACATGCACATACCCACAGAGAAGCCCTTTCATTAGAATGTGGGAGACCCCGTCCTTGGCTGATAGGGAATGGAATGGAATGTGTCCAATATTTACACATTTTCTACCTTGGGTAGGAACAGGAGTATGTAGTCTGCATGAAATCAGGGCTCTCTTGCCTACGAGAGGTTAGGGTAGGTGGGTTAGGTAAGTCTCTGAAGGAGGTTGAAAGTCAGTGGAACAAAGAAATGATGGCCTAAATTTTAGAATTGAGATAGACCAATTTGTAACGCTGGCTGGCTACATGGTAAGAAGTGATTCTCAGCCACAATGAACTGAACATGGTCATTGATTGAATAAAAGGGAGATGGGAAAACACGCGTGTATACCCAAAAAGTGTGTCAGGTCAATGAGCTCCTCACTTTGTGACTGTACATTCTGGTCTCTTGTAGCTCACTAATTCAGTCTCATGGGACAAGACACTAAACATTTTAAAAGTAGGGTTTTATTGCCAACGTAAGGAATAATGATATAGTGAAACTCTTTTAAAGTTGTTTTTTTAAAAAATTTATTTATTTATGCGTATAAGAGCTGGGGTACAGGCCAGAGGCGTGGGCAGTGAGAGGATCCACCAGAGACAGAGCGGGGAGCAGAACAGGCAGACTGACTGAAACACACTGCTGAGGGGAGCAGCAGGCACAGCAGGAGAGGTCTGCTGTGCCATGTGGGTCCCCTCCCTGGCC
>JAGFMF010011641.1:4039718-4074760 GCA_019455555.1 Galemys pyrenaicus | reverse complement strand
CCAGAGACAGAGTGGGGAACAGAACAGGCAGATGGACTGAAACACACTGCTGAGGGGAGCAGCGGGGAGGCAGGAGAGGTCTGCTGCGCCATGTGGGTCCCTCCTTGGCCAGCGGCAGGGCTCGAACTCATGCTGCTGTGGCTGCGGTTTGCTTCGTAGTATGTTGCTTAACCCATTGCGCCACCAGGGAGGCTCAGCAGTGGATATATGTGGAGAAATGTACAGAACTAGGGTGAAGTGTTAATAGGGAGATTGCTAGGGGCAGGTGGAGGTGGCTGTCCCCACAGCACAGCACCCCCCCGCCCCGCTACCTCCATCGTCTTTCCTCCCCCAGTCACCTGCTTCACAGAGTCTCCGGCTGGTTGAGGATGAAGCAGAAGATAGTTTACAGGTTTACAGGATGATCTCAGGTAAATCCCCTCTGGCCCACATCCCGGCTCCCCCACCAGGCCAATTCTCTTGATACTGGGGTGGGGGGATGAGGGGGACGACTAGAAGGACTGATTCTCCCAGCTTGAAAGGAGTGAGCCGGCTGGGCCAGCCGACCTGGAAGAGGCTCTGCACCCCAGTTGCTGTGGGCGTTACACACAACCGGCCACAGACAGAAGCAGGACAAGGCCCTCCGGCCTCTAGGCTGCCAGGGGCTCCTTCCTGCAGAGCTGGATTCCCTTAGTTTTGTCTCTGAAGTTCGAGAGTCATCTGTTAGTAAGAAATTTCTTGCATGAGGGTAAACTTTAACTAGCCAACAGCAGAAGGTGACCCTAACATAAGGAAGGAAAAGTGACAGTATCTCCCAAGCTACCAGGGTTTTTTTTTTTAATAGTTTAAGCTGTTGTCTGTTGTCTGGGGGGCCTCCCTGGTGGCATAAGGGGTTGAGAACCGCATTGTGAAGCATCCTGCAGCCACTGCAGCGCGAGTTCGATCCCCGGCCAGGGAGGGGACCCACGGGGCTCAGCAGACCTCTCCTGCCTCGCCACTGCTCCCCTCCGCAGTGTATTTCAGTCGATCTGCCTGTTCTGCTCCCCACTCTGTCTCTGGTGAGTCCTCTCACCCCCATGCCTCTGGCCTGTACTCCAGCTCTTGTATGCATAAATAAAAAAATCTTTAAAACAAGAAAAGTAAAAGCCGTTAACTGGAGTTTGTTGCTTCAGCTTCTCCTAGGGAAAAAAAAAAAATCCTATCAAGTGACTGCAAACTGTTCTCCATCTTGGACATTTACTTCCAGTGAGAGAACATTCGTCTGGACTGGAAGACTGATCAGCAATACTGTCAATGGCCTATTTATGATCTATGAAATCACCCTATTCGTGTGCCTTTAGTCAGAGTTTAATGCTCTCTCTGGAAGCTGCAAATCTTTTGGCACTATTATCACTGAATTCCGTCCAGCTTCCATGTGATACCCCACATCCTCACACACTGAAACCCCACTGAGTACATTTTTTTGGGGTGCGCCTATTATATAACGCTTTCACACAGGAGAGTCTTGGCAAGTGAACCCCAGGCCGAGCCACATATGGAAGCCTCTCCCCTTCCCACCGCCAGCTCCCGTCAATCTTCTGCGAAGAAAGGGCCAATTTCAACAGGAGTTTTCCTAAAAAAGTGATTTATGTAGGCTGAGTAATAGTCAGGCTGTAAACGCAGCGAGCTCTGGTCATGAGTCTGTTATCTCCCAACCCCTCTTCCATCAGATTTTTAAGAAAGTAGTTTGTGCTTCTTGCAGATAAGATAACTCCCAGGCGGAAAGCCCCTCTCCCTCCCTTATCTGGTTTGAGGAGATCAACTGGTCGTGTTGGCTTTGCTAGAATTTTCACTTTCCTCGCCCAGTTACTGTCACCGACTTCTGCTAATGTGCATGACACATGCTTCCCCTCATTAACGGGCTGGACAAGTGTCAGCCTGGAAGGTCGTGAGAACCGAGTTTGGTTTCCTTTTAGGAGTATGGCCCTAAGAAAACTGGGCTGAAAACTCGGCTTGTTTTCCTCCCCAGGCTGCTCTTCCAGCCCGTTCTTGCAGAGTCAGAGCTTGCCGGGCCTCACGCAGCCGGTCCGCAGCGCCAGTGCACCCAGGGGCGGGGGCTGGCGGGAGGGGGCCATCCTTCTCTCCCCTCAGCGGCCAGGTCTGCTCTGGAGCACGTCGCTCAGACCGTCAAAAGACATTGCTTTGTTTGAATGTTTTTGATTTTAGTTTCCTACTTTTCACTTTTTCTCCCCGTTCAGCTAAGACTGAAGGAAGGATTTACGGCGCGCCTATCCCACTCGCTACCACTGCCGAGCTGGTCCAGGCTGTCACGGCTCTAGGCCAGGCCCGTAGGGACTGCTTGGCACAGCCAAACGGGCTCGCAAAGGCGGTAGCGGCCATCGGCAGTGGCGAGTGTCCCAGAGCCACCGAGACGGCGCTGGAGGCACCCAGGCCCTCAGACCATGCGGGTGCCGGCACCCCAGTTTTTATTTCTACTCCTGTGGCTTCCAGGGGCGCACTAGCTAGGGAGGGGTTTGCCTGGACCTCGGCCTCCTCTTTCTTCCTTGGGGATTCGTTGGCGTGTCTGCCTCTTCCTTGACTTGGCTTCATAGCCTGGGGTCTTCTAAGAAGAGGCACTAAGGCCCGGAATAGGCAGAGAATTCTTAATCGACAATGCGCATCGTGTTCTAATCCGTGTGATAGAGGAGAGTAAAAAGGTTAGTAACTAAATGCAATTATATGTTTGGAATAGAAGATACCAAAAGTTTTGCAATTTGAGGCCTCCCTGGTGGTGCAAGGGTTTAGCGCTGCTGCACTGAGTCTTCTGCAGCCACTGCAGCTCTAGTTCGATCCCTGGTCAGGGAGGGGACCCACATGGCGCAGCAGACCTCCCCTGCCTTGCCCGCTGCTCCCCTCAGCAGTGTGTTTCAGTGGATCTGCCTGTTCTGCTTCCAGCTCTGTCTCTGATGACGCCTCTCACCCCCACTCCTCTGGCCTGTACCCCAGCTCTTGTGTGCATAATAAATACATCTTTAAAAAAAGAAAAAAGAACAACAGCTCCTGCCGGGGAGTGCTTATGTTCCAGGAATGATCTGGGGCATCTACCCGGCCTCTGCCTTCAGCAGGTATTATCGTAGCCATCCTCAGCTCACAGACAGGCCCTGTGAGGGCCGCAGAGAGCCCCACACCGCACAGCATGGCCACCCCGCTGCGGCCCCGCACCGTGATGATCTGTGCTGGCCAGCCCCGCTCCGGCTCTTTTCCCTCATGCCGCACATCCCTCTTTTCCCGGGCAGAGGCGCCGACCAGGCTGTAGATGAGCACAGCCGGGTGACAAGAGAGACTCAGCAGGAACACCTCCAGGTGGGCAGGACCGCCTCCCTGAGCCGCTGAGCCGCTGGCCTCTGGGCTGTCTTCTCAGCGGGGTGAGGATCTCCCGAGAAAGCCCCCGGAGGCTCCGGGCGTGTCTCCCCCTGGGCACGAGAGTGACTGCGAGGAAGGCCAGGCCGCCACACTGGCGTCCATTGTCTTTCCACGGGGTGCGCCTTCCTCTGGCTGTTTCTCTGGGGGCGGGATGATGCCCGTGGTAACAGGGGCTGGGAAGAAGGGCTGGGAGCCGGTGCGCCTTCCTCTGGCTGTTTCTCTGGGGGCGGGATGATGCCCGTGGTAACAGGGGCTGGGAAGAAGGGCTGGGAGCCTGTGGCCTCTGCCTCCCACTCCGCTGCTTCTCCCGCGGGCCTCCAGGGTCTCGCTTTGGGCACTACCTGTTTATTTACCCTTGCCTGCGACATAGCTGGTAACAATAGGCCTCTTCTTTTTAAAAGATTTATTTATTTATGCACACAGGAGCTGGGGTACGGGCCAGAGGAGGGGGAGGTGAGAGGAGTCACCAGACACAGAGCAGGGGCAGGACAGGCAGAGCGACTGAAACACACTGCTGAGGGGAGCAGCGGGGAGGCAGGAGAGGTCTGCTGCGCCCTGTGGGTCCCCTCCCTGGCCGGGGATCGAACTGGCGCTGCTGTGCCGCGGATGCATCACAGTGCGGTGCCCAACCCGCTGCGCCACCAGCGAGGCCCAAGGACAGGCTTCTTGTGTGCATTTTGGGACGTGTGGATGCAGCAGACCAGGCCCAACTCAGGCAACCTCTGCTGGCCAGTCCCACCTCCATGGCAGGGGTGTGATGGGCAGGGTGCGTAAGGAGCCCCCCAGAAGGAGCTGGCACGGGAGCCCCGCATCCTCACACAGACGCGGCAGGTGGGAGCGGGCCCTGCCAGTGTCTCTCTGGCTGCCCTGGAATCCTGCCAGGAGGGAGGGCGGTGGTGGGCGGGTGGGGATTTGCACGCTCACCTCCGCGGACACGCACTCACTGATTGCCGCTAGTGTAAACCTCTGGGGTCTCCCCTTGGGAGAAACAGCTGATGCTGAATAGAAAAGGAAGCAGGGAGAGAAGGGCCACAGGGAGCACCTGCCTGGACACCGGGAGCACCTGTCTGGATGCAGGGAGCATCTGTCCGGACTAAGGGAGCACCTGCCCAGACTAAGGGAGCATCTGCATGGACACAGGGAGCACCTGCCCGGACTCAGGGAGCACCTACCTGGACGCGGGAGCATTGCCTGGACTAAGGGAGCACCTGCCTGGAGGGAGGAGCACCTGCCTGGAGGACGGTGCACATGGCTAGGCCTGGGGCATTTGCCTGCCCCCACCGCAGCAACCAGCTCCTCAGTAACGACTTCAAAGCTGCCCATGCCCAGCGTTTCCTCTTTGAGGATGGCCTGGGTGTGAGAGAGAGAGAGAGAGAAACTGCAGTTTGGGGTGTGTGGTGGGGGCCTCTCCTCTCTCTGGAGTCCCTTCTCTTGTCAAAGAACCAAAGGACTCTGGGGTCCCCTCACCCCTGTTAATTACATGCTTCTTTAATGAAAGGAAATCATTTCTCAGCTGAGCTGGGAAACCCAAGTCCCCGGTGCCCCCTCTTTGTGGGTGTCGTGGGAAGCACAGGGATGGAGGCAGCTGTCGTGTGTCGCTGTCTTCGCGCGCTCCCGGAGGCCCAGGCCCGCGAGCCTCCTTGTCCCAGCACGAGCCGCAGACCCGCCCCCGGCCGGCATGGAGGCCGCGAGGAGCCCGGGCCAGGGTGAGAGTCGCAGGAGGGAACCAGCTGATGTCAGGAAGGTCCCTGAGGAAGTGGGATGGTTTACTCCTGGCCCTCGGCTCCGCCTGGAGAGCGGGAGTGTGGTGTCCCCTCCCTGCTGTGTCCAGCTGGGGACAGCCGGCCTGGGGACGGGGGGGATGTCGGGGCACTGGGGAGGGAGGCTGGACGCAATGGGGAGGCGGCAGAGGTTGGCGGAAGTCCCAGGACACGGCTGCGAGACCGTCCTCTCCTCCCAGGGCCCCCTCAGTCAACACGCTTCCCAGGACCTGGTTTCAGAAAACAGGCCGGGGCTGCAGGTGAGAGGGGCGTGGGGCAGCAGGGACCACAGGAAACAGCCGGCTGCGGCTTCCCGAGAAAGGGCAGTCCTGGGGCAGATTCCAGGATGCGCGGGCAGGAGGCACCTCTCATGTCCACCGCTGGACAGAGGAGAGGACATTCCACTGGGGACAGTAGCCCCTCAGCGCTGGCAGCGAGACGGCGGTGGCTGGAGCCGGGGACCGCGCGGGAGAGGCCTGGGCTTCTTGGCTTCTCCCCTCTCTGACCCCGTCATAGGGCACCCCCCTCTCAGCTCTTTTTTGAAAGTGCTGAAGGGGTTGGGGAGTCAGGAATATTCCCCACTCTGTGGTCCTCACTGACCATCAAGTTGTCCCCGGAGGAACATGCGGTCACTCGTTTATCAGGCCTCAAGCAGAGCCAGAGAGTGTGAAACAAAGAAGAGGGGTCGAAGAAACGGGGGTGGGGGTGGGACCAGGGGACTGTAAGCGCCCCAGGGCAGGTCACCAGGAGTTATTTTTTGCAATGAAATTTTTATTGAAAGCATCAAGTTCACTCGTTTTGAAAGGAACAACACAGAGGGGCTGAGTCTCAGCATTGTCACACTAGAGCCACAGCAGCACCAGTTCGATCCCTGGCCAGGGCAGGGACCCACAGGGCACAGCAGACCTCTCCTGCCTCCCGCTGCTCCCCTCAGCAGTGTGCTTCAGTCCATCTGCCTGTTCTGCTCCCCGCTCTGGTGAATCTTCTCACCTCCCATGACTCTGGCCTGCACGCCAGTTCTTGTGTGCAAAAATAAAAAAGAAGGAAGGAAGGAAGGAGCGGGGGAGGAAGGGAGGGAAGGAGGGAGGGAGGGAGAGAGGGAGGAAGGGAGGGAGGGAGGACAGAAAGAAAGAGGGATTTCCTGGTGGCGCAGTGGGTTAAGCAACGCACTATGAGGCAGACCGCAGCCACTGCAGCACGAGTTCGATCCCTGCCTCCAGCCAGGGAACTGACCCACTTGGCGCAGCAGACCTCTCCTGCCTCGCCTGCTGCAGCCCTTGGCAGTGTTTTTCTGTTGATCTGCCTGTTCTGTTCCTGGCTCTGTCTCTGGTGATTCCTCTCACCCCCGACACCTTGGCCTGTACCCCAGTCCTTCTATGCAAAAATAAATAAATAAATAAATAAATAAATAAATAAATAAATAAATAAATAAATAAATAAGGATGTATAAAGTCGGCCCTTGAATAAATGGTAGTTTCCTCCTCCCCTTTCTTTTTTTTTTTTTTTAAAGATTTATTTATTTATACATACAAGAGCTGGGATACAGGCCAGAGTTGCGGGGGGTGAGAGGATTCACCAGACAGGGAGGGGAGCAGAACAGGCAGATCAACCGAAACACACTGCTGAGGGGAGCAGGGAGGCAGGAGAGGTCTGCTGCGCCCTGTGGGGCCCCTCTCTGGCCGGAGGCAGGGATCGAACTCGTGCTGTAGTGGTTGCGGTTTGCTTCATAGTGCATTGCTTAACCCGCTGCGCCACCAGGGAGGCCCCCTCCTTCCCTTTCTAAAGGGAAAGGAAAGGGAGAAAGATGCTGGAGCCGAGCTGCTCTGGGGACACTTGGGTCCAGGACTTTCATTCCAAGGAAGCCGGAAGAGAGTGTGGAGCACTGCGGGGCTGGGCAGCGCACAGGACAGCACGAAGGGGTTTTACTTCCACCCAGCTGCAGTGGCCGCGCTGGTTTTCTAGCCGCACATTGAGCTGCCCTTGCTTTATTTATAATATTATTTTTCACATTTATGTATTTGTGCATACAAGATGTGGGGGTGAGAGGAGTCACCAGAGACAGAGCGGGGAGCAGAACAGGCAGATCGACCAAAACACACTGCTGCGGGGAGCAGCGGGAGGCAGGAGAGGTCTGCTGCGCCCTGTGGGTCCCCTCCCTGGGCAGGATCGAACTCAGGCCAGGCTGTAGGGGTGATAGCCTGAGACTCACCCCTAGGCCAGCAAGGAGGAGGCCCTGCTCCTTGCTTTGTTAAAGGCCTGAATGGACAATGGCTGTCGCTCTGTGAAATGGCTCCTGGGGTGTGACAGATGCTTTCCCAAGTGCTTGCAGACTGTCCAGCAACCCACAGCTCCCTTCAAACCATAAGCTGCCCATGGCCTCCGTGTGGCCAATGCCCTGCAGAAGATGCCTGGCCCTGCACAGCCCTCTCCTTGCCATGACTTTGATCTGATAAAGAGGTTTGACCTTTCGATTCCACCACGGAAATGTGCTTAGCCCTAGGTCACAGGAAAGAGAGCCCTCCTGCCCTTGTTCCCACTCTTGCTGCTTTTGAACAAGAATTAGTTTCCTTTTGGGTCTCTCTTCTGCACACTGAACATCCCCTGCCCCTGGCGCCTCCAAGTGCGGACTTCCTCCAGGGCCCCGCTGGACCAGACACTGGCTGGGAAGAGCCGCCCATGCCCTTGCAGCCAGCAGCAGAGGCAACAGGACCACAGGGCTCTTTCCCGCCAAGCACCGGGCCTCCTCCTTGCCTGCCCGTTCCGCGCCCACTGCCCTTTGGCGCTCAGAGGGCCTGTCCTCAGTTGGGGCTGCAGACAGGGAGGCAGAAGAGAGGAAGACAGAGCTCTCCTTGCGTGTGGCCTGTCAGAGGGAGCCCACGTGTGGCCTCAGGGTCCTCATGCCACCCCAGCAGTCACAGCAGACGTCCTGTTCTGTTCCACGCTTCCTGATGCCCATCATCACGTTTTCGCTAGATTTACTGCTGCTTCTCCCCACCAAACCCCTGCCTCTCAAGGTCATTCAAAAAACAAAGCAGACATGTCGCTCTTCTGCTTCAGGCCTCCTGATTTCTTCCCAGTGCACTTGGATGAAATTCACAGTCTGCTTCCTGCTTGCTTACAGGACCTCTGCCTTCCATGTGGGGCACTTACCTGGACCAGCCTCAGGGCCTTTGCACCTGCTGTTCCAACTTGCTTGGTGCTTTCCTCTCAGATCCTCACGGGGAGGGTTTCTCCTTAACATGCGGGATCCAGTTGAAATGCCGCCTCTTCAGAGAGCCCTTTCTTCCTTGACCTGCCCGCTGAGCCCCTCTCCAAGGCTCTCACTCATCGCAGCCATCGGAAATGACTTAGTCTGGAGCCTGCGGTTACCGGCTGGAGCGTATCCCCCAAGCAGAAGGGCCTCGCCCGACTGTTTTCCGGCGTGTCCCTGGCATCGGGAAGGGCTGCACCGATATTTTGTCGGATGAGACGCGAATCCACCTGGGGCTGAGTAAGGCTGAGAAAGGCCCATAACGTGGGCAGGGTGCCAGCCTCGAGACCCTGGTCTCCAGGGATAGCTCCGCATCTCAGTTCACCATATAGTAACGATGCAGCCGCAGACAAGTCACTTTGCCAGTTTGCATTTAATTTTCCTCATATGCAAAATGGAAGCGCTGTGCCTGGCTTCACAGACGAGGCGAGGAGGAGAGGATGACATGCGAGCACACGGCAGACAAGCGCTGCTTTGAGTCGTCCACACGCCAGCCAACCACAGCGAAACAGCCGGGGCTGCACCTGCCGCTCTCCCTCCACGCCCCCGTCCACTCCACCGACGCAAGGTGCCCAGCGGAGCAGAGCGCCGGAAAACCTGCACCTGCAGGCCGGGCCTAGGCCCGCGGTCTCCTGACGCCCACGGATGGTGAATGGTTCGCACATGGGACTGGAAACAAATTTTATTATTTTTTGAAAAGATTTATTTATTTATGCACACAAGAACTGTGGTACAGGCCGGAAGAGCGGGGCGAGATAGGAGTCACCAGAGACAGAGCGGGGAGCAGAACAGGCAGATGGACTGAAGCACACTGCTGAGGGGGCAGCGGGAGACAGGAAAGGTTTCTTCTGCCATGAGGGTCACTCCCTGGCCGGGAATCGAACTCGCGCTGCAGTGACTGTGGATGCTTCATAGTGCGGTGCTTAACCCCTTGCGCCACCAGGGAGGCCCTGGTAACAAATTTTATTTATTTATTTATTTGTTTATTTATTTATTTAAGATTTATTTATTTATGCACACAAGAGCTGGGGTACAGGCCAGAGTCGTGGGAGGTGAGAGGACTCGTGGGGAGCAGAACAGGCAGACTGACGGAAACACACCGCCAAGGGCAGCAGCGGGCGAGGCAGGAGAGGTCTGCTGTGCCATGTGGGTCCCCTCTCTGGCCGGCGGCAGGGATCGAACTCGTGCTGCAGTGGCTGCAGTCTGCTTCACAGTGCGTTGCTTCACCCACTGCACCGCCAGGGAGGGCCCCCTGGAAACAAATTTTAAATGGAAACTTTGGGATGGGAACATTTTATAATATTCAACTTGCAGTGTCCACAAATAAAGAGTATTAAGTACAGCCACCGCCGTTCCTTACGTGACATCTGTGCTTTCGTGACGCTAAACACTGGCCCCTCGAACGTACTGCTCCTCCCTTCACAGCAAGTGTGCAGACTCCCGGCTGATTCCGAGCAGTGACAGGGCTTGTCTGTGGGCGCTCGGCCTAGGGAGAGGGCCAGCAGGGTCCTGGCTGGCACTGTCCTTCCTTCAGGGCCCTCCCGGGACTGACCTCCGGGGCTGTGCCACGCTCCGGAGCCAAGGGGAGATGCTCATCTGCTGAGCCTTTCGGGGGGAGACGCCGGGGCAATGCTTCTCAGCAGCCCCTTGCTCCCTTTTCCTGGACTTAGCTTTTCTAGAAGGTGGGCAGGTGGCTAAAGTAGCTTAAACCCGGGACGGTCACCCCTCAAAGACAGAGGTGACCCACCAGGTGGAGCCCCAGCCCCCTCTGTCTTCCCAGAGACTGCTCCACGCGGGCCCTCAGAAGAGGCAGCCCGCTGAGCCGCTGGGCTCTCAGACAAAGCGCAGCGAGCCGGCGGCCCGGGAGGCGGACGGACGTCTGCTCCTAATGACAGCCTGTCTCGCTGGGGGCTTGTAATCACCCGGAGGCCCCGCTTACGTGGCAGAGACACCTGCCGGCGGCTGCTGCTGCGGAGCCTGTGAGTTTGCTGGCGGCTGCTGCGTGGCCGGGGGCAGGGCGGCGGGGTGCGCTGGCAGGCGAGGCAGGGCGGAGCGTGGAGCGGCAACGCTGGCATCTGCTCTCGCTCACCCAGGGGCAGGGATGAGCAGGCGTCGAGAGCGAGAGCGGCCAGTGCTTGACCCCCTCAGTGCGGGCGAGGGCACAGACGCAGGGGCCACTCCTGACCGCGCCCTCCTACAGGCGTCTCACCCCCTCTGGCCGTCTGGAGGGAGGGTCGGGTGGAGACCCCGCCATCCCTGCTCAGCTCCTCACAGGAGAGAAGGCTCACCAGAAGCCTCCCAGGCGGGCGCAGAGAGGGTCCTGGCTCCCTGTCCTCAGGCCCAGGCGCCGCAGCCTCGACCCCCAAAGCAAGGGCCGCCCCTGGCTATGGGCCTGGCACGCGTCACTCGCTCCTCTCAGCTCACTTTCCCCTCCTTCCACGACGCCTGTCTCCCAGTCATCCTGAGCACCAAGTGACCCGCCTCGTGCGCAAACCACAGGCCCCGGCCTTCTGTTCACAAGAAACTCCCATCGCTGCACCCCCTCTGCCCCAAAGACAGAGAGTCTGTCTGTCCTACGGGCAGGAGACAGGCCTGAAGCAGATGGGCGGCTTCGAAGCAACCACGCGTTGGCGTGTCCCAAGCAGAGCTCCTGGGCCAAGGCCTCTGTCCTGACCTCTCCACAGCCGTGGAGAGGCAGGGAGAAGGGTCGCCCGCTCCGAGGGGGAGGCCGGGGAGATGCTATCGGGCTCACATCCGGCTCTGTCTGCTCTGGTCTGATCTCGGTGTCTCTGCTGGGACCGGAGGTCTGGGCTGAGATAGGGTCTTCTTCCCGCCCCTTTGGGGCCCCCTCCTGGGCCTCAGCTAGGGACTAGAGGGTGGAGGATGGGTTCAGGTGTCGCTCGCTTCTCCCCTGTTTTATCCTTAGGAAGTCTTTAAAAACCTTTAAATTTATTTTTATTTTTGCACAGAAGAACTGGGGTGTAGGCCAGAGGTGTGGGGGTGAGAGGAGTCACCAGAGACAGAGCGGGGAGCAGAACAGGCAGACGGACTGAAACACACTGCTGAGGGGAGCAGCGAGAGGCAGGAGAGGTCTGCTGCGCCCTGTGGGTCCCCTCCCTGGTGGGGCTCGAACTGGCGCTGCAGCGGCTGTGGATGCTCAAAGTGAAGTCATCTGCCCCAAGTCACTACTGGAGGGCAGAGCTGGCCAGCAGCCCTGGTCTGACACGCAGTCCATGATCTGTGCACCCCAAGTGTCTAGAGAACCTAGTCTGGCCATAAGAGCAAAATGTGGGGGTCCTCCCCGGCGGCCCTAGGGGTTAAGTCTCAGCACCGTGAAGCTATTGGCAGCCACTGCAGCATGAGTTCGAGATCCATCCCCAGCCAGGGAGCTGACCCACGTGCGCAGCAGACCTCTCCTGTTGCGCCCTCAGCAGTGCGTTTCAGTGGCTTCGCCTGTTCTGCTCCCGGCTCTGTGCTCCTGCATCTTCCCACTCCCTCCCACCTCTGGCCTGCACCCCAGCTCGTGTGTGCATAAATAAATGATTTTTTTTTTAAAGAGTAAAATGCAGGGGGAAGGAAGTGCAGAGTGGAAGAAGGGAGAGACAGGAGTGCCCTCAGCCCCTGCCTGGCAGCCCCTTCGCTGGATGCAGAGTAGGAGAAGTGAGTGATTCATAATCAGGCTGTGGGGCTTCCTGGTCGGCTTGCCAAGGGAAGGACACGTCCAAGCGCACTCGGCTTCATCTGCCAAAAGAAAAACAAGCAAAATCTAGAAACAATGGAGTGGAACAAAAGAGGAACTGAGGATGGGGAGGAAGTAGGAAAACTGTGGACGCAGGCTTGTCGGAGGGAGAAGAGCCAAAGTGGGGTGCAGGGGGAAGAGCCAAGGCGGGATGCAGGGGGAGCGCCGCACGCCTGCTGCTCATCCAGAACTGGCTGCTCCCGCCTGCTCTCAGCCCCCTCTGGCCTACCCTCCATCCTTGGGGAGCACCTGCTGCCTCACCCGATGGACCGCTGGGCAGGGCTGGGTGCTCTAGACTCAGGCTCGTGCCCTGACGCGAGGCGTCCTTTGGCCAGTGCTCTGGAGGGTTCTGGCCACGGCTGTGGTCATTCTCTCCTTTGCTTGAAGCCCAGCGGGGGCCTTCCTGCCTGCTCCTTGGGCTCTCCAGAGCTCCAGATCCAGAGGAGGATGGCCGGGTCCTGACACCCGGAACTCGCCTCCCCTCCCCGAGGGCGGATTGTGCAAAAATGGTACCATACCCCGAGGCAGGAGGTTAGTTCAAGGTCTAATTATTAATTACTCACTTGCTTATTATCTCAGGCATTGCGTCAGGGCCGTGAGAATGACTTTATAGCCACTTAAATCGGTATCAGGTCCCCTCACTCCCCAGATACACAGATCCTGGTGCAGCAGTAAGCCCTGCCGGGAGTCACTCAGCGCCAGCCCAGCCAGAAAACTCCCAGCGCACTGAGCCCCTCCCTTCCACTATGGGAAAAGCGTTCCAGGCAGCAGATTCCCCCACATCATCGGATCCCCAAAGTGGAGGCTGTGTGGGTCGAAGCTCCTTCCCGTGTCCCTGGGGGGCATGGCGATGGACTTAGCTGGGGTGGGGGGCGCACTTAGGGTACACTTAGGGAAGGATGGTTAGAGACTTTACACCTTGCCTCAATGCTGGGGAAGTCCCTCCTGCTGTCAGACTCCCCTCCCCCTTGCTGCATATTTTCCCTTTTGTAATGTAGTGTTCTGCTTGCCTTTGATTCTGTGAGCAGAGAACACTTAAGGGTGGGAAGAGCAGACTCCCCCTCTTTCCACTGCTGCTTTATGGGTGGAGAGTCAGCCCCACAGCAAGGGTAGGAGCCAGACCTTGGGGTCTCCTCCCTCCCCCCCCCCGGGCACTCTCCTGCCCCTGGCTTGACCCCTCTACTCTTCCCATTTTGAGACTGTGCAGTCACAGGCTATACTAAATCCCCTTGGGCTCCAGGCTTCTGATCTGGGCTCTGTCTGGGCCTGCTGCTGCCGTGGCAGGAACACCAGGAGGTGCGGCCGGTGCAGCGAGGCTGGGCAGCTGAGAGCGCACGCCCAGGTGAGGGGGCCTCAGGCGCATCCTGGCTTCTGCCACCTGGCCAGGTGACCTGATCTCAGCTTCCCCATCTGGGAGAAGGGTGCCCCTCCAAGAAACTACTGTCATTCACCATCACCAGCATGCCAGCTTTAAGTCCTAGTTGAGAGCGTCCTGCTCTGCCTGCTGCCCTGGACTGGGTCCTACTCGACTCGGATAACTGTGACCTCAGGTTGATTTGTGGCCTTGAGATGTCTGCACTTGCTGATGTGTTGTCAAATCCAGTTTTTGCAGCACTTCCTGTTTCCCAGAGAAGACTGTAACCTCCAGGGCAGACTGGGTCTTGAATGTTCTTCTCCATCTTCATATAGCATCACATTTAGGATTTTGTTCCTAGGGTACAATGAACATACGTGCCTCAAGATTCTCCTGAAGTCCATTATTTATGGATTCAGTAGCCTGAATTCTTCCCATTTTTTGCATAAAAACAAGTGGGCCGCTGGTTACTCCTCTCATACTCCCCATACTCTGGCCTACACTCCAGTCCGTCTATGCATAAATTAATATATATAAATCTTCTCTTTTTCTTTAAATAAGGGTCCTCCCTGGGTGCGCACGTTGCAGCACTGTGAAGCATCCGCAGCTACTGCAGCACGAGTTCGATCCCCAGCTGGCCAGGGAGCTGCCCACATGACATGGCAGATTTCTCCTGTCTCGCCCACTGCTCCCCTCAGCAGTGGATTTCAGTCAGTCCACCTGTTCTGCTCCCGACTCTGCCTCTGGTGAATCTTCTCACCACCACCCCACATCTCTGGCCTGTACCCCAGGTATTGCATGCTTGCATAAATAAATCTTTAAAAAACAATTAAAAAAATAGGACTACATGAGATTAAATGACTCCCCCACAGGCATAAAGTCACTACACACTAGCACCCAGATGGATTCGGAACTGCTATTTACTAAATGATTTTTGCATGGTGCGGTTCCTGGGCATAGCCCCCACTTTTCCACTCTAACACTTAACCTCTCTGTGACTGTTTGGTAAAGGCTCGTGGGGTGGAGCTCCGTGGGGTGTGGAGCCACGGGCTGTCCAACCCCTTTCAGAGCCCCACCCTGGTAGGTAGCCCCTCGGGCGGTCCCAGTGCAGCGAAGGGCTGGTATTCAGAGGGAAGGAAGCACCTCCTCGCTCCAGGCATTCAGAAGCACCCAGTGGATTCTTTCCCTTGCAGAGACTTCCAGGGAGGTGTCCGGTTCACCCCGGAACCCCAAGGGGAAGGAGATGGTGTTGCCTTTCGGCCTGTGCCCCGCCCTGAGCGAGTTGCGTCAGGCCTCCATGCCCATGTCCAGTGTGTCCTGTTACTTCCCTTCTCATTCTACTGGTGCCCTAAATCAGGGAGGCCAAGAGGGACTGAGGGCCAGCCTTGGCGAGGGGAGTGGGAGGAAGGTCACTGGTTCTCCGGGCTGGAAGGACTGCCGTGTTCATAGGCCACCTGCCTGGTGCCCAGAACCCCGCACCTTGCTTAACCTGCTGAGAGCTGCTGGGCCCGCCCCAGTGAACTCACCTGTGCTGAACTCACCTGTGTCACCTGGCAGTGACGGTCAGGGCGGAGCACAAGTGACCACAGTGTGGGGTCAGGAACTGGAGGCCACAGTCACCCCCAGGCTTGAGGAGTGACAGGGAAGACACAGCTGTCCCTTTCAATGTGTTGGGGTTTTTAAAATAATGATCCTTTCTTTCTTTTTAAAAAATATTTTATTTATTTTGCGCACACAAGAGCTGGGGTACAGGCCAAAGGCGTGGGGGTGGTGAGAGGATTCACCAGAGACAGAGTGGGGAGCAGGACAGTCAGATGGACTGAAACTCACTGCTGAGGGGAGCAGCGGGTGAGGCAGGGGGGTCTGCTGAGCCATGTGGGTCCCCTCCTGGGCCAGGGATCGAACTCGCACTGCAGTGGTTGGGGATGCTTCACAGTGCGGCACTCGACCCCTTGCGCCACCAGGGAGGCCCCCACTTTTGATGGTTTCAAGGTCCTCTTCTGTACACAGTATTTGGTGATGGGGGAAGTAAGGTCTAGGTGTGTGGCGCGCTCCAGGTTCTTCTCAAACTCGCATCTTATTTCTTCATCTAGACCTTTCGAAGCCTCTCTGTTAAGGGGGCCACTGGGGGTGGTTCTGCTCAGGTCCCTGATTCCGCCCCACTGCCCTCCTCACCTGGCATCTGGGTGCTTGGAAGGAATGGGATGCAGCGCCACCCTCGGGGCGGGCCAGGGGATTTCTCATCCCTCCTTCTCTCTGCTTCCTTCCTGTTATTTTATCATTTCCCCTTCAAACATTAGATTCTTTTCTTTCCGTTTACAAAACAATCTATGATCCATACAGGAAATCCGCAGATACAGAAAAGTCGTTAGCTACCTTCTTCCCCCCAACCCATGTCAAAATCATCCTTCCTTTTGTAGAATTCGCCTTTTGGTTATATCTTTCTTGTCATTTCTTCTCTATAGATACAGATCTAATTTTAAAATCTTTTTTATTTTGAAATAGTTCTAGGTTCATAGAAAAGTTGCAAGGACTAACATAGGGTATGCAGGGTACGTGTATAAATGTCAGCCGCTTTCCCAGGTATTAACATAACCATGGCCCAGTGATCAAATCTGAGATGCCAGGGCCTCCCTGGTGGCGCAAGGGGTTGAGTCTCAGCATTAGCAAGCTACCGAGGGCAGCCATGCAGCACGAGTTCGATCCCCAATAGATCTGCCTGCCTGTTCTGCTCCCCACTCTGTCTCTGTGAGAGGTGAATCCTCTCACCCCCACACTCTGGCCTACACCTGAGGTCTAATATGCTTGAATAAATAAATTTTGAAAAAATTGAGAAATCAGTCCTGGTGGAGTACTACTTCTAAAATTGCAGACTTGATTCATGTTCCACCCATCTTCTTTTTCTGTTCCAGGGTCCAATTCGGTATGCCATGTTGCAATAGCATAATATCTAATTTTAAAAATATGTACTGGTACCTCCCATTGTGCACACCGTTTTGTACCTGGCAGTTTTCATTGGTACTGTATAATAAACATTTTCCCAGTCAAAGCTCTTATAACTTTTAATGATTGCATAATGTTCCGTTGCATGGATTTGCCATAGTTTGCTTAGCCAACAGCTTATTAGTCTACATTTCACCTGTTTTTAATTTTTCTCCAGTATTAAGACTGGTGACATGAACATCTCTTACCTGCTTCTGGTTTATGTGTCTCTGATTATGTGACTACAAGGGACCCAGAAGTGGGTTCCTGTGTCCAGGGAACCATCCCTACCGCTTCCAGCCCCACAGCCTGTCCTGTTGGTGGCCTTTACACTTTAAGAACCAGCTCAGCCCGAGGCAGACAGGACCAGCCCTCCAGGGCAACCACCGTCTGGGGATGGCAGGGAAGGCGAGAGGGTGGGGACACCCAGGGAAGCCCTGGTCCTCCGTGTCCTCTCACCTTCTCCGTGCTCACCAGCTGCAGCTGGGAATCGGCTCTCTTGAAGGACAGTGCATGCTCTGAGCCCCCGGATAATGGGGAAGGGCTGCGGGCGGGGGCTGGAGCAGAGCTGCTAATGCATTTTTGCCACCATCTTTGGTTTCTCCAGACTATTAGCAGTTCCCCAAGGATGGCCTCGCTCCTAACAGTCATCCTCCATTTCCTCTCAATGGGAAGTGGTCGGGAGAAGGGTGCATGTGCAGCTGGTGGGGGAGGGGGAGGGAGGAAGGGCAAGGGACATAACTCACTTAGTGGGGGACCGAGACCCAGAGAAGCCATGACTTGCCAGGAAGAGCCCAGCGTGGGGAGCAGTGTGGGTGTAAAGACTTCCTCCAAGGCTCTGAGGTCACTGCCAGGCTGGATGACGATGGTGCCTGGGGTGGGGAGACGCATGTGCACGCGTGTGCGGCTGGACGGAGGCCCTGCCTCAGTTTCTCCATGTGAACATGATGCCACTGCATTGTCAGAGGGACTAACCCAGGAAAGCATGTAGGCTAGTGGCCGCACAGCCTGTCACAGCCCCTGGTAGAGCTGTGATTGTTACTGATCCACGAGGCTAATCAGCAGAAAAGGGGGTGTGCCTTTGGATTGTAGAGTGTCTGGAGCATGAACCCACCTAGCCTGGTAAAAGTGGCCACCTGCATGGGGCGGGGAGGTGCACGTGACCTGGCGCTTACTCTGGGGGGGGGTCTGCTCACACCCCCTTCCCACCCCCTTCCCGCCCCATGTCACAAGGCAGAAGGCACTTGAAGGCACTGGCAAAAAATCAGGGGAGAGGGGACTCCCACCCTTCTAAGGTGGCTCTGTGCTCTTTGCCCCAGCCTGGAAAATACCAGGGTGTTCTCCCCTGGCTCTGTAAATTTCCAGCTGACCTGGAATTCCCTGACTCCTGCCCTCTTCTCTGGGGTACAGGGACATGAGGAACCCAGGAGTCTGGCTCTCACCACAGGGGTGCATGCAGTGCTGGGGCAGGCCCTCGGGCTACGGAGGACAATGTGAGACAGTTTTCAAGGGAAACTTGTTTACTCAAAAGGCTGATTCTTGGTTTTTCTCTTCTGTGCTCTCCCCTGCACCCAGCCTCCTCCCCAGGACCTCTGGGGCACCCTCATCGACCTCTCCCTTCTTTCTTCTCCTCCCTTCTCTGCTCCCGGCTTGGAGGTCATCTGGGAACCGTATTTTTACAGAGGCCCAGACATGGGCTGGCTCCACGACTGTCTTCCTTCCCCACGCTTCTTCCGGGTGCTTCTGGCTTTCAAGCCCACAGTCCCAAGGCGGGGTTTCCCTGCACCCCAACACAGCCCAGGAGGCCCGCAGACACAAGGGGCAGACACAACGGCCCGAGGCCAGCCGGGCCTCCCACCACGAGACCCACTCTTGCCAAGGGCTTTCCGGAGGTCTCGCCTGGCCCTCGCTCAAGGGCGGGCTGACAAAGGACACACTTCACTGGCAACTATCACCCCGTGCCCCAGACACGCTGCTCCGAGGAAAAAAAGGGGTTTGGCTTTTGACTACAGGAGGAGTTAGCCGTAGGGAGAGGCTCTGCCTCGAAGAGAGTCTCTCTGGAGAGGCTGTCGCCCTCAGGGGCCAGCCCTGGCTGGGTGGGGTGCAGCTCTGCGGGGGGCCAGGGGGGCCAGCGGAGCACGCGGGCAATGGTCGCCCGCGGGCTCCGGGAGGGGAGGTGCCCCGCCGCCCCGGGGGCTGCATCCACAGGTCTGCAGGCGCGTGAGGGGGCGCCCCCCGGCCTAGGTCACGACAGGCCCGTCCGGGCCCGGGGGCTGCCCCGCGCTGCCCGCCTCAGCCCGCCCCGCGCCCGCGGGCGCCCCTCCCCGGGGGCCGGCCCCACCCCGCGGACCCCTCCCGCACCCCGCTCGCCCGCTCGCCCCGCCCGCCGCCGCCCAGCGCGCATGCTCCCTCCCCCGCCGGGCGACCTGGAGATTTAAAAGCCGCCCTGGCGCGTGGGGTGCGGGGACGCGCCCGCCGAGTGACAGCCCCGCGCCCCGGCCAGGTAGGCTGGCGCCCCCGCGGCTCGCGGCCGGGGGCGGGCGCGGGAGGGGCGCGCGCGCGGGGGACCCCGCGGGGCGCGTGTGGGCGCCCGCGGGACGGGGCCGCGCCGTGGCGGCCGGAGACCCGCGCGAGCCGGGGGGCAGCCGGCGGGGGCCCGGGGCGCCCCGCCCCCGAGCTCCGCGGCGGCCGGGCGCGCTGGGGTCCCCGCCCGGCTGCGCCTGCCTCCGCCGGGCGGGCTGGGCTCGGGCGCCGGGTCCCCGCGTCCCAGGCCGGGCGGGCGGGCAGGGAGCGGCCCCGCGTGAGCCCCGGGCCGGCGGCGGCCGAGCGGCGCTCGCTCCGGTGCAGCCTCCCGCGGCAGAGTTTTCTTTGGAAAGTTGCATTTATTTTCTTCCCTTGTCTGGGCTCCACCGGAAAGGAGCTGGATGAGTCACCGCGGCGCGCACTTGGGAGCCGGGAAAGGGGCTGGCGGCCGCGGCGCCCGGGGGGTCCTCGGGCTCGGGCCGCCTTGCTCGCGAAGAGGGGGCGCAGCTCCGGGAGGGAGAGCGACCGGCCCCCGGGACTGCCCTCTTGGAGCCAGGCTCTGCGCGCTCCGCCGGCGTGTGAGGCTGGGGTGAGTGCAGTGTGTGCGCGCGCCTGCGCTCCAGTGCCCCCTCCCAGCCTCGGGAACCCCCGGCGGGAGGGAGGGAGAGGCCGGTTGGCCCCCGGTCTGCCTTCCCGGGCTCTGTCCGACGAGTGATACTTGCTGAGAAGAGCAAACAGGTGTGCTGAGGTGGTACCTGGGCACCGGGTACAGCTTGCCCGGACCTTCTGGAGAAGCTCAGGGACCTGCAGGGTCAGACTCTGCAGCCCTGTGAGTCGCTCTTGCCCTTGACCTCCGAATCAGTGTCCATCTTCCTGGCGGACCTGCTGACCTGTTCAGCTTTTCTCTCTCTGCAGAGCCACCCCCATTACTGCTTCCTCTTTTTTTTTTTTTTAAGATTTATTTGCTTATGCATACAGGAACTGGGGTACAGGCCAGAGGTGTGTGGGGGTGGGGGTGAGAGGAGTCACCAGAGACAGAGTGGGGGAATCTGCTGAAACACTGCTGAGGGAGCAGCGGGGTGACAGGAGAGGTCTGCCGCGCCCTGTGGGTCAGCTTCCTGGCCGGGAATCCAACTCGTGCTGCGGTGGCTGCGGATGCTTCTTGGTGCTGTGCTTAGCCCCTTGCGCCACCAGGGAGGCCCCTCGTTGCTTTCTCTTTTACCAGGAACCAGAGCTGAGGGTAGGGAAGGGTTTGGCATGGTGCGGATTTGCCCTTCGGCTGTTACACAGGTCCAAGCTCAGGGGGAACTAGGAAGAGCCCAACGCTGTGTGGCTGCCCTGGGGCCCCCCAGGTCATGGCCAGTGGACCAGGACCCGAGGGGCCCCAGTTCAGCTCCTGCAAATGTAGCTTGGGCTGAGGCCTGGGGCCCGGTGGCGTCCCATGCAGGCTGGAGCAGGTGTCCTTCAACTGGAAGGCCTGCTGCGGACGCACCTGCCCAGGCCCTGGAAGCAGGCCGGCCAGTGGGGTGGGGAGAAGGGCCCCAAGGTGCTGCTGGCTGGCAGCCCCGACACCCGTAGAGGTTCCCTGGGAGCCAGTGGGAAGCGACTCGAGGTCACAGCCCCTTTTGGTGGATGCTCTGCACCCCCATCCCTGCCTCATCTCCCCCCGCGGTCCTGGAGCCAGGACCTGTTCTTAGGGTGCAGACATGGAGCTCAGTCAGCGGCATGAGCCTGGAGACAAAAATACAGCTGTGGCCTGCCAGGCCCCAATTTGGTGGGGTGGAGTGTGGGGGAGGCCTTCCCATGTGCTCATGTGGTGTCTGGTGAGCGCTCCCTGCCCCCCCACCCCTTGTCCTGGAGGTGGAGAAGAGGAGCAGGGGTCCTGGCGGGCACGGAGGTCTTTGCAGGCGCTGCAGGGGCTGGGCCAGGCCCTGGAGGGAAAGGCCAGGGCTGCGGTGGCCTGAGGCCTCTGAGAGTGAAGCGCAAGCTCTGGGCCCCGCAGGCTGGTGACACAGCACCGGGACAAAACCGGTCAGAGAGGCAGGGCGTCTGCCTCGGCTGCTAGGCTGCTCCACTGGCTGCCTTCTGGCCTCAGGATCGCTGATTACAAGTGGGGCGAGGGCCTCCCTGGTGGCACAGCGGGTCGAGCGCCGCATATGAAGCATCCGCAGCCACAGCAGCACGAGTTCGATCCCCGGCCTGGGAGGTGACCCACAGGTTGCAGTAGACCTCTCCTGTCTCCCGCTGCTCCCCTCAGCAGCATATTTCAGTCGATCTGCCTGTTCTGCTCCCCGCTCTGTTTCTGGTGGATCCTCTCACCCCCACACCTCTGGCCTGACCCCAGCTCTTGTGTCCATGAATAAGCAAATCTTTAAAAAAAAAAAAAACAAACGGGGGTGATGCTGATAACGGTAAAACCTACCCTCTAGCTTTGTTATTTATTAAGTAATAAATATAACAACCATAAATATTTATGACTCTACAGTTCCACGTAACATATAAAATGAAAGGTAGCTTTATTCACCCACATGTGCAGCACTGGACCGCGCCAGATGCACAGTGAGTGCTCAGTGCTGCGAGCTGGCGTCAGCTGCGGCTGCCGGGCCTGTGACCTGCGGCCCCAGCCCAGGACTCCACTCGGGTTCTGCTCTAAAGAGAGAGAGCCTTTGCTGCCGACCTGGCTTCTCCGGGAGCAAGTGTCCTCTGCTGGGGAGTCTCTAGAAGGGCTAGGCTAGCACCCCGGTGCTGGGGTTGCGCTCCATTTCCTCTTGGTAGAAGTCACCCCACCTCTCGGTACTTTGACACTCCCCACCACCACCACCCTCCCCCCATAAAACGAGGACACCGCGTGTCTCAGCGCTGTGAGGATTAGCGCCCCAACATAGGTGCAGAGAGCAGCTGTATGTAAAGCATGGTGAGCGTCAGCTGCTGTGATTATTTTTTAAAGATTTATTCATTTGTGCACACAAGAGCTGGGGCATAGGCCAGAGTTGCGGGAGGTGAGAGGACTCACCAGAGACAGAGCGGGGAGCAGAACAGGCAGATCCACTGAAGCACACTGTTGAGGGGAGCAGCCGGTGAGGCAGGAGAGGTCTGCTGCGCCCTGTGGGTCCCTCCCTGGCCAGAGGCGGGTGTCGAACTCGTGCTGCAGTGGCTGCAGTTTGCTTCACAGTGCGGTGCTTAACCCGCTGCGCCACCAGGGAGGCCCCAGCCGCTGTGATTTGACGACAAAGGGGACTGTCACTGTAGCTCACACTTAGAAGCCAGACTTTCTTTACCAGGGCATCCGACCGCGTGTGCTACATGTAAACCGTGAACTCCACGTTAGCCGTGGAACTTGTGGCCCGGAGCAAAGACCTGGGTCTCTGCCCGGTCAGCGCTGCGTCTGACTTGTTTCTGGTCAGCCCGGAAACCCCTGCCCCGCCTTCCTCCTCTAGTGCAAAGTGACAGAGGTGAGCACACACACGCGTGCACCTCCTGTGCAGAAAGGCCGTTGTTCTTTTGAGGGAAACCACATGAAAGAAAGGGGGTGCTCTGAATTTGGGGTTCCTCTGTGCTCCCTCCTCAGTCCTTAGGATCCCTCGCACTGCCTCTGGCCCCCAGAAGAAAAGCCCAGCTTGCCTCTCTGGACAGTCAGGGGCCTGTGCGCCACGGCGAGGGTGGAAGCTGCACCAGTCGGTGCCAGGCCCGGTGCCCCGACGCTGATGCCGCTTGGCGCCCAACAGCAGGGCCGAGTGTGGCGCTTTGTCCAGTGTATGGAGTGTCCCTGCTTGGCAGGCTGGGGACAGAGCCGTCACGGGATGGACTTGATGTCTGGCCAGAGCTTCCTACTCAGTCCCCTTTTCTGCTCCGTGATCTGTGTCTCCACCTCCCCGGGAGAAGCCCGCCATTTGCCCCTGACGCGGACGACTTGTGGGGCTTTGTTGCTTCTGATGCTGGGGACAGGCCTGCCTTCCCTGCGGCCGTGGTCTCCGTGTCTGTCAAGTGGAGAGGACGTTCGCCTTGAAGACAGGTGTGTCGGCGCCGGCCGCTCGGCAGGGCCAGGCCCTTCCCTTTGTGCATGCCGCGCTCACGCTCCCTGGGGGCTGAGGACCAGCCCCGGGTCCCACGGCCCGTGCTCTCCCGGTCACCAAGACAGGCTGGACTGTTGTCCAGCCAGGCGGTGCTCCGAGGAGCAGCCAGCCCGGACAGCAGCCCTGGTGCTGCCCACCCACCCCGGCCCCTCTCGTCTGCAGGGCGCAGCGGTCACACCAGGAGCGCCTGCCCGTCCGAGGGATGTGGCAATCTGATGCCCGCTCCCGGCTCCCACTGCCCGAGAGCCAGGCACCCAGGGGCCCCACGGCGGCCCTGCCCGAGTCCTGGGCACGCTGGCCAAGTGAAGATCACACCCACGCCTGCCCCCCTCCGGCTCTGCGGCCCAGGAGCTGGAGGCGAGTGTGTGGGTGGCACTGCCAGCTGGAGGCCAGGGAGGGCACCGGGGCCACAGCCAGCTTGAGGGCTGTCGGTGAGCACCAGGAGGAAAACTGGGCTCCCGGGAAGCCCTGGAGACAGTTGGGCTGGAGAGGGACCTTTCGGGGGAAGGGAGAGGTGCTGGGCCGTGTGGGTAACTGGGGCACGAACTACCTTAGGAGCAGAAACGGCCCCGGCGCCGATGAATTCCCCACCTTAGGCCAAGATACTGGCTCGAAACAGCCTCACGACGCTGGGTCTTCCCGCCACACGCACTGGGGTCGGGCTGGGGGGGCACGGAAGGAGAAGTGGGTGTGCGTGGAGACCCAGGCTCCGCCGGCTGAGTTTGCAGACATTTACCAACTCTGCACATGGCCACCTCCTCCAGGAAGCCCCCCGGAGCTGGACGGACCAGTGCCACCTCACTGCACCTGCTGCAGTCACTGGTTTCTGCTCGCCAGCACCTCCGTTGTGGGCGCGTGTGAGCGCGTGTGACGGGCTGAGGCTGGTTGGCTGGGTTCTCGTGCACTTCAGCGCGCCTTTGCGGGCGGTGAGGGCGCACGCACCGAGGCGTGCTTCCACCAAGGGCCACTGAGGCGCGCTTCCGCCCAGGCGCAGACTCGGGCTCTTGACCGAAGCGTCTCCTCCAGAGCCCCCCACTTGCTCCCCACTGAGCGATGGCTTCAGAGGACACGTTTCCACCAGACACGGCGTGGCCCCGGAGCTCTGCCTATAGACGGGGCGGGTCACAGGCCCAGGGTCCTGAAGACCACAGAGTTTGGGGTCCTAGAGGCGGGGCATGGCCGAGTTGGGCAGCACCCCAGTTGGCCCCCAGCGCAGGGCTCTGCTCTGGCCAGGCCCCACCTTCTCCCTGCCTGCCTCGCCTCCCGAGACTCCTGGCTGCAGGGAAGGGACCGGGCTGGCTGGACATGGCCAGGGAGAGCTCCTAGGCCTGGTCAGCTTGCAGAGTTCAAGTTCACCCTCACGGAGGTCAGGTTTCACTGTGCAGGGACTGCAGCCAGACACGTGTTCCTCTTCCCCTGGCCTGGACCCAGGCTTTCTTGGTACTGCCCCTGACCTCGAAAGGCAGCGTTCATGATGCCCAGGCAGAGAAGGAATGTAGTGGCCGATTCTTCCAGGAAGTCTGCCTTGGGGACGGAGTCGGGGGGGAGGCCCTTCAGCCCCATGTCTTGGCCGCTGCTCAGTCTCAGGTGGCCGCTGGGGCAGGTAGAGGCTGGGGGAGGGCAGCTGGGAGCCGCTCCCCGCTGGTCGCCCTGGTCTCGGTGGAGGGGGCTGAGTTCTAGCTCATCCTTCCGCTGGGAACCGAGTCCCGGAGAGGCGCCGGTCCGGCGGTGGGGCTGCGGGAGGTGCCGAAACTGGGCTCACACGTTGCCGGCACCCGGCCGAGCACTTGCTAGAGTGTGTGGATGGTCTGAACTTGCCATCCAGCCCTTCCGACCTGCGCAGCGTGGGCACGCCCGTGCCCTTCTCTGAGACCTGGTTTTCTTCCCGTGAAATCGCTGTGTTGCTCCCCTGCTCTGCAGGGTGAGCGTCTCGAAGTAGGGGGGCGCGGCCATTCTCAGCACACGCCAGACACCGGAGGGCGGTCAGTGGGTGTCAGCCAGCGGGGTCTCTGCGGAAGGGGACTCCCCGCCCCCTGTCCGCGGGATCTTTACCCCCTCGCTGTTTCTTCCCGCAGCAGGTGTGTGCAGGTGACCTCTCCTCACCTGTTGGGGCCGGCACCTGGGGCTGGGGCGGCATTTGCATTCCTGGCATTCCTCTGGCTTTGGGGCTGACCCAGGCGCTGGTGCCATGTGGGAGGCCTGTGGGCGAGAGGGGAGTGGACGCAGAGGACGGAGGCGTGAGGCCTGCTTGCCTGTGGCCTCCGCTGTCCCGCGGTCCTGGATGGGCACTGACCTCCCTCCCCTTGCTGGTGCAGGGACAGGGCCCGGGCTGGCCTGACCCTGCCTGGACCAGGGCTGCCCCAGCCTCTCAGCTTCCCTCCCCAGGTTCTCTGCTGAGGAGGCCCAGATGACTGAAGGCGGGACCCTGGGGTTTCTACGCACTTTCTCCCAGGCTCACTCCCGTCTGAGAGGCGGCTTCTATCTGACCAGCGGGTGGATGGGGGGCCTGCTTAGAAGAGTGAGTGCCTGGAGGCAGTGACCCCGGTGCTAGCTGCTGTTGTTAGCTGCATGTGAGGAAGCCGAGGCTGGGGCGATCAGGTAGCCAAGTCGCTCGGTCACACAGGGGTGCAGTTGGCATGAGGGGTGCACTTGGCACGCACGTCCAGCCGCCAGACCCAGGTCGCCCTGCAGAGTCTGGGGCTCAGGGGTGTCCAGACTTGAGGCCCGTGGCCCCGGGGGGCAGGCCAAAGAGCACTCATGGTCTTGGCGTGGCGTTCGGAGGGCACGTGGTTGGGTCACTGCTGCTCTCCGAAGGGCCCGCCGGGAAGGCCGGCATGTGGATCCAGCTGTGCAGCCGTGATGACCGTGGGCCCCGCGGAGGGGTCTCAGCTTAGGCTGCCAAGGTGAGAGTCAGGCCAGCCCCAGCCGCTGTCTTGCGCTGGACTCAGGGGCGGGCGAACTGGCCCACTCCGGGGACCGCTGTCCCCACCCCCAACGCTCGGCATTTGTTTCCATTCAGAAGTAGGGCTGGGGCCCTCAGACAGGGCAACAAAAGCCACTCTCCTCCAGGCCACTGCCACCTGTTGGGTTTTCACACATTGGGGGCCAGTGGGGGGGGGCTGTTGCCCTTTTCCCAGTGTCTGTGCTGTGCCCCTTCTGCCCCCCCAGGGCCTGGGATTCTCTTTGCGGCCCCGATGTGACAGGGCTCAGGAGCTGGGGGGGGCAGCAGCTGGAAGGGGTGTTGAGTGGGAAGGGGCCCGGGCTGGCAGCGGGAGAGAGTTTGATGGATTACTCTGCAGGCCGCTTCCCCCTAATCCCCCTTTGTGTCCGGCCTGCAGCCCCTCGCTCTCTGACAAGCTGCTGAGCAGAAGGCCTCCAGTCCCAGCGAAGAAAAGGCGGCCCAGCAGGCCCAACTCCAAATCCCTGGGCTCTGGGCCTGGAGAGGCAGGGGCTGGGGAGCGTGCCTGGGGCTGGGGGGCCCCTCCCGCTGCCCGAGAAGCGGCCTTGCTCAGGGATTCCCGGGAGGTGCGGGAGGTGCAGGGGCGGGGATTCCCGGGAGGTGCGGGAGGTGCAGGGGCGTCTCTGCGTGTGTTCTCAGGTGTCCGGAGCCTTGTGAGGTGGGGCCTGGGCCCTTTGTGCGATGCTCTGCTCCGCGGCAGGGTGGGGGCGAGCAAAGCAGACCCAGTCCTGGGAGCATGAGCTGGAGGAGTGGAGCTGGGTGTTTGGAGGCCCCAGCGGGCCGGGCCCAGGTGCCTTTCCTGGCGGCCCAGGTGGGCTGTCCTGCTGCCCAGGCAGCCCCTTCCTGGGAGGCCAGGGCGCCCGTGAGCTCCTGGAGCTGGAGCTCCCGTGGGCGTCGCGGGCCGGGCCTACTCAGTAAGGCAAGGACGTCGGTCCGGAGAGGCACGGCGTGGGTGGCTGGGTTGCTGGGCTGGCGAACCCCAGATCTTTTCTCTACCTAGAGGACCTGGAAGAGTTCAACTTGGAATGAGATTCTGGGGTCCAGTTTGGAGAAGGGGGCCTCCCCTCCCAGGCTCGCAGCCAGTCCCTGTGGGTTGTTGCCCACCAGCAGCACAGCCTGCTGTGGGGTGTTTGCTGGGGAGATTGGCAGCTGAGTCCTTGCTCCTTGCAGGAGCCTCCTGGCGTCCCTTCTGGGCGGGCGGGGCTGGGGCAGAGCAGAGTGTGCTGGGCCCCAGGAGGAGCATGTGAGAACGCAGCCCCTTTGTGAGTGCCGAGGGGAGGGGCCGTCGCTCTGCGGGCTGGGTCAGGGTGGGGGCCTCGGCTGGCCCTTTGATGTGCCTGGGCGGGGTGGGGGCTGCTGGCCACATAAAGAGGCCATAGAATTGCTGCTGACACTGGCCGCGGGCTGCCCCAGCCCGGCTCCCTCTGGCCTCTGCCTGTCAGGGGGAGCCTGCCCCCCCAGCTGCACCTCAGCCATGGGGGCGCAGGAGCCCCTTTGAAAGCCCTCAAAGGCCTCTTTATCCCCCTCTGACCCCCCCACCCGGGAGCCGCTGGGAGTGGGCTCCTGGCCTTTCGTCGCCTGCGCCACTCTGTCTTTTGAATTTTGGAGAAGTTCAGGCCAAGTTTGTTTCTGCTACTGTTTCCTTTCGCCAGGCCCGCTGCCTGCCTGGGCCTAACCTGGATGGGGCCAGGGAGCCCGCCATGGGCATCCCAGCCCGGAGGGTTTGTGGGGTCCACTCACCTCCACCTCTGAGCCCTCGCGGCGCCTGCTGGATTTTCTTGGCGGGCACACTGGGTCTTCCCTGTGTCTTGCACCCGGCACCCCCACTCTGCTTTGGGTAAACACTGCCTGTGCCCCTTTCAGGCTCGGCCGCTGGAGCCACGTGCGGCCCGGTGCGAGCTGGACAGGCAGAGAGCGGGCCTCTGCCGCCCAGGTGCTCGGCCTCTGGCCGGTTCTGCCCCCTGGGGAGGACAGGGCCGAGACTGTGCCCCAGGAGGCCTCGCAGGGCCTGGGTGTCCTCCAGCTCTCCGCTGCATCAGAGGCCCCGGGAACAGGGAAGATACCGGAGGCAAGGCAGCCTTTCCTTTCCCTTTTCTGGACCTCGGCTCCCTTCCTCTTCCGCCACCGCCCTGCCAGGTGAGCCCTTGGAGGCCGACTGTTTGATTCTTTGTTTGCCAGACCCGAGAGTGTTCCAGGAGCAGGGGGGCAGGGGCTTTGTGGTCAGGAGCTCTGGGGGACTGCCGGGCACAGGAGGGAATTAGGCCCTGCAGCCTGAAGCGGCGGGGGGTGGGTGGGGTGGGTGGGGGAGCTCCCACTGTGGGGCCCAGCAGGCGTCTGCCACTTGGGGGAGCTCCCACTGTGGGGCCCAGCAGGCATCTGCCACTTTCAGGCCACCATGGCAAGCAGTGTGGCCTGGGGTTCAGAAGGGAGTGACACTTCTTGTCACTGAACCACTTCTGTTCCCCCACCTCCAGGGCCTGGGTGTCTCTGTGCCCAGGTGAGAAGGCCTGGGCGGGGTAGGGGGGCTGGTGTGTCCCCTGGAGTCCACAGCTGTCTCCCTCACTCTTGGAACCTGGGGTAGGGATGAGGGGGGGAGATGGGGAGGAGAAAGGAGACACTCTTCCTATGGACTTGTGTTCCTCATGCAGTCTGGGGCTGGAAGAATGAGTCTGGGGGTGCCAGAGTGCCCTGCACCCCTGGCCACAGGGGAAGGCCAAAGAGGACGGACGGGCTCAGCAAGCTGAAAACAGGGGCGCAGAGCTGACGGCAGCTCCTACCTGCTCTTCAGCCAGTCTCCCCTCCCAGCCTCGACTGCTTGGTGGGGGAGGACGGACCGGCCCCACTCCCTTTTCTGTCTTTCTCCCTTGTGGGCTGATGGGGGCCCTGCTCATGCTGGGAGCGGGGAGCTGGATAAGGGGGGGCAGGTGGGGTGATTTAGTGGGTGCTGGAGATCTGCGATTTCTTTTAGACCAGGAAGGACTGGGACGGGGCGGGGGCGGGTGAGGCTGGGTCGACAAAGTCTGTTTGCTTAGGGAGGACCGGTTCCTTACGAGCAGGTGAGCGGCCTCCCGGGCCCAGGGTGGGGAGCAGAACAGGTGGGGAGCTTCCTGACTGAGCACCCCCACTCCAGGCTGGAGAGTACAACCCTTTGGTCCCTGCGACTTCTGCTTTCCTTGCGTGGCCGCTGGGGAGCCGGCGGCTCAGAGTGACCACAGCTGCCCAGCTGTGCCGCGTGGGCTCACGTCTCACCCTCGTCCCCTCAGCCCCCAGGGGAGCCCCTGGCAAAACAGATGCTTTGAACCTGCGCAGAAATTTGGGGAGGAGGCTGCTGGGGGGCCTGTTTTTTCAGCAGTCCCTTCCTGGGGTCAGCCCTAGAAGGCACTTTCTGTGGCCAGGCCCTGCCTGGAGGCAGCCGCACTTGGGCCGCAGCAGGCCCCGGGGATAGAGGGCCGAAGCGCCGGGCTGTGAGGTGCTGAGCGGGGCTGGGCGGGCCTTGGGTCGGAGGAGGCTGGAGCCAGGCCCTGGGTCGTCACCTGCATTGTGGGGTTACAGGGGACATCAAGTGGGGTGAGGGAGGCACCCCAGCCGCGAAGGCTGGTCCCTCGCTGGCCTCTTTGGGCCGGCGGCAGTCGGGGAAGTCCGCCTTCCTCCAGCGCACCTGCTGCGTTCCTCCCCCGCAGACCTGCCTCTCCCGCCCGCCCTGTGGTCACTTCTCAGCAGCGGACTGCAGCGGCTGCGGCTGTGAGGAGGCGAGCCAAGGCCACCACCTGGGTGCCCCTGTGCGGCCTGCACAGGATGGCGGGAAAGGCTGCGGACGGATGTCTGCTGGGGGCAGGCCCTCTGAGGAGCCGACAGGGACTGTCCGGAGAGGGGCCTGGGAAGGGAAGTGGGGCTCCCTGCCAGCTCGGGGGTCACTGGCAGAAGTGCCTGGCTGCGGGTGGTGCCGTGAAGGGGCCTGTGGAGGGCCTGCTGTGCTGGAGCAGGTTAGCCAGTGGGGTCTCCCCATGGGAGCTGACACAGGAAGGAAGAAAGGAGAGGTTTGCAGGCACAGGTTCTCGGGGGATGCGCTTCAAGTGGTTTCAATGGCAGGTTAAAACCCAGCCCAGCCAGCCACGGCCTCTCCCTTCGCCCTTGTCCTCATCCTCGGCCGGAGCTGCGGTGTGTGGCCCGGGGCCAGGCCAAGCAAGATGGGAAGTGCGACTTGACAGAAGGGGGTGAACCGCCTGGCTCTGGAGGTGGAGAGAGAAAGGCCAGCAAACCAGGCAGGAAGAGGGTCTCCGGGGCACCTCGATAACAGGACCTGGGGAACTGAGGCCTCGGTTGGCTTGGTTTTATTCCTCACCATGAGAACCATGGCAGAGACATTTTAAAACAGAATAACCAATACCACCTAGGCCCCAGCGTGTGCTGAGGCAAAGACTCGTATTTACCTTAATCATGTCAGCCCTGGGCCAGGGCGACACGCATTTCCTGATTGGGCAGCGGCGGGCACCTCGAAGGCCAGCCCGGGAGGGGACAGGTGCAGAGAATTCAGGGCAAATCCTGCAGCCCCTCCCAGGACCTAACACTGCTCGGTTGTTCCCGCCCTTCCAGGAGCTGCTGACACGTCCCGCTGAGGCGCCCCGTGGCGTGGCCGCAGAGCTCCAGGAGCCACACCTGCACGCCCTGCTGGCGGAAATGGGCTCCCGGCTCGGCCCCAGGCAGCCGGCGGCGGTGAGGAGGAGAGGCCCGGGCGTGGGGACCGGGGCTGGGAGCTCCTGAACGGGCGCGCCCTCCGCTCCTGGCCCGCCATGGTCCAGAGGCCATGGGGGAGCCACCTGCTGCGGCATCGGAAGGCCCAGCTCCTGCTGGTCAACCTGCTGGCCTTCGGCCTGGAGGTGTGCCTGGCTGCGGGCATCACCTACGTGCCGCCCCTGCTGCTGGAGGTGGGGGTGGAGGAGAAGTTCATGACCATGGTGCTGGGTGAGTCACCACGTCCTCCTTCCCACCTGCTCTGAATGTGCGGCCCAGGGAGTGCGGTGAGGCGGGGGCAGAGCTGCTGCCTGCTGCCCGGGCCTGGCGGGTCCTGCTGGGGGAGGGCGGCCCTGGCTGCAGGGCCAGGAGCCAGAGAAGAGACGGGCAGACCCTCATCACCCCGCACCCCGCAGCCACACGGCGGCCGGCCCACAGCAGGCGCCGCAGGCCTTCTTTGCTTTTGCCCGGCCCGTGAAACTCCTGCCCGTCACCTCGGGTCATCCCGACAGCCCCTCCCTGAGCGTCTCCCTTTGTGGAGAAGAGGACGGAGGCGCAGGAGGGCTCAGGGGCTTAGCCAGAGCTGTCCAGCCGCAGGGCGGCAGAGCCGGGTCTCTCTGAACGAGGCTCTTTCTGACCCTCGCGGGGCCGGGCTCCTGACTGCAGGTGCGCCCACAGAAGCCCCGCAAGGCAAGTGGGCGCCACCGCATGCCTCCGGGACCCGGGCCCTGGGGGGAGGGACGAGGGCAAATCCTGGGGCCCCTCCCAGGACTTAACACTGCTCGGTTGTTCCCGCCCTTCCAGGAGCCGCTGACACGTCCCCACCCTTCTGCACACAGGTGTCACTCTCCAGTTGCCCCGTGCCTCGGTTTCCCCATCTTGTGTTAGCGGGCCTGCCTGGGGAGCGCCCGGCTCGGCCTGGGGCGGAGCTGGCCTTCACGTGACCTCACGGTCCCNCCCCCCCCCCCCCCCCCCCCGCCATCCTCTTGGGGAAGACCCTGGCCCTGCCCCGGGCGTCCCGGCCTCTGCTCACCCCGCTCGCCTCTTTTGCAGGCATCGGGCCGGTGCTGGGCCTGGTCTCAGTCCCGCTCCTGGGCTCAGCCAGTGACCACTGGCGTGGGCGCTACGGCCGCCGGAGGCCCTTCATCTGGGCTCTGTCCCTGGGCGTCCTGCTGAGCCTCTTCCTCATCCCGAGGGCCGGCTGGCTGGCCGGGCTGCTGTGCTCGGACGCCAGGGCCCTGGAGCTGGCGCTGCTCATCCTAGGCGTGGGGCTGCTGGACTTCTGCGGGCAGGTGTGCTTCACGCCGCTGGAAGCGCTGCTGTCCGACCTCTTCCGGGACCCGGACCACTGCCGCCAGGCCTTCTCTGTCTACGCCTTCATGATCAGCCTCGGGGGCTGCCTGGGCTACCTGCTGCCCGCCATCGACTGGGACGCCAGCGCGCTGGCCCCCTACCTGGGCACGCAGGAGGAGTGCCTCTTCGGCCTGCTCACGCTCATCTTCCTCGCCTGCGTGGCGGCCACGCTGTTCGTCGCCGAGGAGGCGGCGCCCGGCCCGGCCGAGCCGGCCGAAGGGCTGTCGGCCGCCCCGCCGCGGTCCCGCTGCTGCCCGTGCCGTGCCCGCCTGGCCGTCCGGAGCGTGGGTGCCCTGCTGCCCCGGCTGCACCAGCTCTGCTGCCGCGCGCCTCGGCCCCTGCGCAGACTCTTCGTGGCCGAGCTGTGCAGCTGGACGGCGCTCATGACCTTCACGCTGTTCTACACGGACTTCGTGGGCGAGGGGCTGTACCAGGGCGTGCCCCGGGCCGAGCCCGGCACCGAGGCCCGCAGACACTACGACGAAGGTGAGGGCTTCTTGGCCGGTGGGCCGCGGGGGCGCCGCGGAGCTCAGGCGAGGCGCGCCCGTGACCGGCAAGGCTGGGGCCAGGCCACCGTCTCCGGCAGGGGCCCACATTGCCCTGCGCCCGCCACTCCCACGGGCGCAGGGTGGCCAGGTCTGCGCTCCCAGTCGAGAGTCGATTCAGTCAGTGGCGGAAGGGCCGACAGCTTGTCGGGGCCCAGGGGCGACGGAGCGAGGCTGGGCCTCGCGGCTGCCTGGCCTAGCCTCTGTCTGCTCTGCTGACTCCCAAGCCTCCTGGGCAGTAGCGGACCTCCTGGTGTTCCTCCCGCCCGCCTGTCCCCAGAGCTAGGTTCCCAGGCAGTCTCTAGAACACCGGCCCTGCCTTTAATCTGCAGCTTTTTTAAAAAAAAAAAAAAAAAAAAAGGTTTAGTTATTTATGCATAAGAGCTGGGGTACAGGCTAGGGTTGCAGGGGGTGAGAGGAGCCACCAGAGACAGAGTGGGGAGCAGAACAGCAGATGGACTGAAACACGCTGCTGAGGGGAGCAGCAGGAGACAGGAGCAGTCTGCTGCGCCCTGTGGGTCACTCCCTGGCCGGGGATCGAACCTGCACTGCAGTGGCTGCGAAAACCCACAGCGCAGTGCTCCACCCCTTGCGCCACCAGGGAGGCCCTGACCTGCGCCTTGGGTCACAGCCCAGAGTCAGTGGAAGGACTCAGCTCCCGTTGCTGCTCCCGTGGGTGATCTGGCCTGGCAGGTCCTGGTGGGGCGCCTGGTCGCGGCCCCAGGGTGCTGCCCTCCCCTGACGTCTCCCCCCAGGCGTCCGCATGGGCAGCCTGGGGCTGTTCCTGCAGTGCACCATCTCCCTGCTCTTCTCGCTGGTCATGGACCGGCTGGTGCAGCGGTTCGGCACCCGGGCAGTCTACCTGGCCAGCGTGGTGGCCTTCCCGGTGGCTGCCGGCGCGACATGCCTGTCCCGCAACATGGCTGTGGTGACCGCCTCCGCCGCCCTCACCGGCTTCACCTTCTCGGCTCTGCAGATCCTGCCCTACACGCTGGCCTCCCTCTACCACCGCGAGAAGCAGGTACCCGCGCTGGCCACTGGGTGGAACAGGGGAGGGCGGCTGGGCGGCGCGCAGAAGTTGGAGAAGGCCTGGTTCTTGGGGGGTGGGGGGGAGAGGAAGGCCGCTGCCGCCCCAGGGCCGTGAGGAGGGTGGAGGTTGGACTCTGGCATGACGGGCTGGTGTCGGACCTCTGGCTCTCGAGCAGAGGCTCGTCAGGGGGTTTGCTCTGCTCCGGGAATCCTGAGGCGCCCGCTCCCAAGGCCCCAGCCTGGCCGGGCCCGGGCAGGGCAGGGCAGGGCCCAAGCCACGGCCCACTGGCTCCCCGGCCGTGAGGCAGCATCTGGCCCTGGTGACAACCGCCCGAGAGGGACCTGGGGCCACCGTCCCTGCCTTGGCCTCCTGCGGCCCCTCCCTCTCTGGTTTATCCCCTTTCCTGCCTGGTTCTCTTCTTTTCCTGCCCCCTCACGCCTCCCTCTGTGCCCCGACACCGCTCGCCCTGCGTGTGGAAGTTGGGGCTCCTCCTTCCTCAGCCCACACTCCCGGTCCCTCCAGAGGGCCCCCGGGGGCGGCCGTTCACCCAGGCTGAGTGGGTGGCTGCCTTGGCCCTCCCCTGACGTCTCCCCCCAGGCGTCCGCATGGGCAGCCTGGGGCTGTTCCTGCAGTGCACCATCTCCCTGCTCTTCTCTCTGGTCATGGACCGGCTGCTGCAGGCCTCGGCCAGAGGGCAGTGGGGTCAGCAAGGGGAGCAGCAGGGGAGGGGAGGGGAGCTCGCAGGAGGGCGCGAGTGGGGTGGGGGAGCGACCCTACAAGAAGCTGCTTACCTGCAGAGGCGGCTGGGGTGGGCAGGGTGTGGGGGAGGCCGGGGTGGGTCCCGGGACACTGTCCACGCGCTGATGGCTTCGCCAGCCCGCCAGCCCCCGCTTTGCGGCCCTGCAGGGCCCCAGGGCTGCCGCTCCCGGGCCTGGCCCGGGCACACGCGGTCGTGCCGAGGAGCAGCCTGGCTGCCCCCACCGACGAGCGGAGGCGCTGCTGGGCCTTCCGTGTCCGCCTCGCCCACCGCTCTGCCCGCGTGAGCCCGCTGCTTCCGTGGCGTCGGCTCGAGCCCTGTGCGGCTCCTCTGTCGGCTCCTCTGTCGCACAGTAGCGGGCCTCCGAGGCGGCCTCCGAGGCTTTACCCTGAAGGCGGAGGCTCTTCAACAGCAGGGCAGGGCCAGCCACTCTGGGCCTCAGGCAGGTGGGGTGGGGAGGCCGGGACTGGATGTTAGCACCGCTGGCAGGGGGAGCTGGCAGGCTGATGCTGCAGCTGCTGCTGCTCCTCCTCCCCTCCTCTTTCTCCTCCCCTCTTCCTCCTCCTCCTCCCCCTCCTCCCCTTCCTACCTTCTCCCTCCTCCTC
>JAGFMF010011641.1:4008895-4030202 GCA_019455555.1 Galemys pyrenaicus | reverse complement strand
GGGCCCCGCCGCCGCCGGGGGGTTCGAGAGTGGCGGCGGCCGCGGGGCGAGAGGCAGGCCGGCCGGCGAGGCACGCCCCGAGCGCGCGCCCGGCGGGTAGCGGCCCGACGACCCGACGACCGCGCCGCCGTCGCCGCCGCGCGCGGGGGCGGAAGGCGGGGCGCGAGGAGTCGCGGCGGGAGATGCGGGCGGCGGCGGCGGGGGCCCCGCGGGCTCGGCTCGGCCGCCGCCGCCTCGTCCGGCTCCAGCGCGGGGGTCGCCGCGGCCGGCGCGCCGCCCTCGGGGGCCCGGCGTGAGGAGGCGGCGGGCGGACAGGAGCAGCTCGTTCGCGGCGGACCCGCACCGGGAGCCCCGGCGCGGCCTCGGTGAGCGGCCACCCCGCGCCCGGCGGGTCCCTCGGGTGGGGGCGCGAGCCGACGGCCCCAGGAAGCGCGGGCGGGGTGACGGGCGCGCGCCTCCCGGGCCCGCCCCGCCCGCGCTCAGGTGCACGCGGGGCCCGCGTCCTGCCCCCCGCGTTCGGCCCGCGCGGGCCTTCGGGCCGGAGGCGGCAGGTCTTGGCCTTCGGGGGCCGGGGGGCTCGGGAGCAGCTCTGGCCCGAGGCGGCAGGAAGTTGGAAAACGAAAGTGCAGGCGCCGCGGCTTCGCCTGGACTTTGACCCCCCCGGGGCTCGCTCCCCGGGGCGCTTCCTCCCCGCGCTCGCGCCGCATCCGGTGTCGAGTTGCATTTTCGCTCCTTCTCTCCTGCACCCCTCCCCCCTTCCGCTCCGTGTGCACCCCGGGACGCTCCCCTGGAAGCGGCTTTGGGGGCGCAGTGTTAGGGGGCGCGGCAGGAAGTCAGAGGTGTGGTGGACGCTGAGGGCACGAACCCGCGTCGCTCGCCCCCTCTCTGCTTGTGGGTCGCAGCCTCTGGCCCCCTTTTCCGGCAGCCACGCGCCCCCCGCCGCGTGGAAACCTGCTCCGCAGAGCCGAGCGCTGTCGGGGTTCTCCTGGAAACGTGCCTGCTCCGGGCCCCTCTCTGGTGTGATGACCTGTGAGCTGCGGGAGTGGCACCCGCTGCTGTCAGGCTCGCGCCGAGGCGGCCCCTGGGTGCCCCGGGTGGGCGCTGCACAGCTGGCTACATCTGGTTACTTTCTGACGGCGAGTTTGGTTTCCTACTTGCGCGCACTCTCACTGCAGACTTTTTTTTTTTCAGTCTTAGCTGCTGTTTCTGAAAAATAGTCGGACTGTGGTCGCCACAGCAACTGGGCTATGTGTATTGTAAACATGTTTAGGGTGGAAAAGATCTCGTTTAATAAAGACTTCCTTCCCCTACTAGGTCATTCCAACATGCTCCTGCTTTCAGTTTAGCAGAGTTTTTTGGGACGTGTTAAGATGGTCAGTTAGGTTTTCAGCATTTAAGTCCTCAAAAATCAGATTCTTCATTTGGATCAGTTAAGTATTTCCCGCCCTCATTATATACTTCTAAAATTTTTGAAATCAGAATGGTTGAAAGTTGAGATTTTCCACAAGGAAAATGGGTTGTTTTTGTTGTTGTCTTTGCCTGATGGGTAACGAGAATGAAAGTACATATTTTTTGACTCATTTCACCTTTGTTTTTTAATAATTGTAGTAGTTTTTAATGATTGTCCTACAGAATTTCCCCCCTTGTCTTTTATGACTGAGGAAATCACACGAACAGCTCGTTTTTAGGAACTAAAATACTAGTGTTACTCATTTTCAGTTTAAACTATAAGCCCAGAAGTTCGCCAACTTTTCAGAGACCTTGGTATCAAAATTGAATGAATGAAAATACTCTTTTAACATACTTATAAGTCTTTGTTAGTTTTTCAAAAATGAAAGTTACTTTCCAGCACTTCAGTCCAAAACCAGGGTACCATTTTCCTTCCACAAGCTGCTGTCTCGGACCGCTGGGACGCGCCCAGCCGCCCTGTGTCCCGGCCCTCGCAGGCGCTGCCCTGAGCGTCTTGGGCGCACCAGCATCTGGCTCATACGCACCGCACCGCTGTCTCCAGAGCCCGCCGGGAGCACCCATATTTTGGGGACACCCCTTAGCTCTGGGTGGTGCTCGTGTGCTCGTGGACAGGTCAGAGGTTGCTCATGCCTCTCGCATGTGTAGTGCAGGCCTCAGTCTCTTGGGCTCGCGCGTCCTCCACGTGACAGGCAGGCAGACTCCAGCGTTGGTTTTGGGGAATTTTTCCAAAATCAAATGGGCTCGGAAGCCCCAAATGTGTAAGCGTCTTGAGACTGCAGTGCTTTCCTCCTCCCCCAGCTTCGCCTCTTCTGTCATCATTTGTTCTCTCCACCCCACCCCTCCCCTCCCCCCATTTTGTTTTTCTACGGTTGCCCTGCAAGCCTGCCCTCTAAGCATTCCTGGAGGAGACAACCTCGGGAAATGGGGAGACTGCGCTGGCTAGAACTTCCTAGGGAGGCGTTTGGACTACATGTGATTTTTCAAATCCTTTGATTTTTTTTTTTAAAAGATTTATTTATTTATGCATACAAGCACTGGGGTACAGGCCAGAGGTGTGGGGGCGTGAGAGGATTCACCGCAGAGAGCAGGGAGCAGAACAGGCAGATCAACGGAAGTACACTGCTGAGGGGAGCAGTGGGCAAGGCAGGAGAGGTCTGCTGAGCCATGTGGGTCCCTCCCTGGCCGGCAGCAGGGATCGAACTCGTACTGCAGTGACTGCGGTCTGCTTCATAGTCTGTTGCTTAACCCACTGGGCCGCCAGGGAGGCCCTGATTTTTTTTTTTTTTAATCCAGGTGAGAGGAGAAACTTACCTGTAGATCCTTCTCCTTTTCTTTGCCTTTCACCGTGACCTAAACATGTACCATAAAACTGACATTGGAACCATAGTCGTTAAAGCGAAACTTGCCACGATGAGGTCATTGTCAGAAGAAAGATGTCTAATGAATTCAGAGCGATGACTGGGCACCGCTCCCCCACACTTAATGACTATAAGACGATGGTTTTAATTGCATTCTGTTGGAGCTTCGGGAAGCTGATTTCTAGGGTGCTTTGTATTCAGTACTAAGGGGGTCCTCGGTGTTTGTAGGTTAGTATCACGCTTATCCGATATGTAACGCTTCAGACGGACTGTGATATGGGCGCTGTTATCCTAGGAAGTGGTTTCCCTGGTGAAGAGAGTGGGTGACCTGACAGGAGAGCCTTGGAGTCCTGGCCTCAGCTTCTCTGTTAGCTCTGTGGGAGGCTTCTCCCCACTTCTACCCCGTTACTGTCCTTTCTATGCTCCACATGACCCGCTTCAATTGATAACTGTAGGATTATTGGGGGACGTTTTGAGTGTCTCAGGAAAGTGATAGAAACCCAGGACCCCTCCTTGTGAGTTACTTGGTGTTAGAATTGGGCTCCTCGGGCCTGACTTGTAGCGTTTGTAGGTATAGGTTGGTGTGTTTTTAACATCTTTGTTTACTGAAAGCGTTCAGTTAAGGGTTTTTATTTTATTTATTTATTAAGATTGATTTATTGATGCACACAAGAGCTGGGGTACAGGCCAGAGGAGCGGGAGGTGAGGGTTCACCAGACAGAGTGGGGAGCAGAACAGGCAGACTGACTGAAACACACTGCTGAGGGCAGCAGCGGGTGAGGCAGGAGAGGTCTGCTGCGCCATGTGGGTCCCCTTCCCGGCTGGCGGCGGGGATCAAACTCGTGCTGCAGTGACTGCGGCTTGCTTCTTAGTGCGTTGCTTAACCCACTGCGCCACCAGGGCGGGCCCCAGTTAAGGGTTTTTAGCCTTATTCACTGAGCTGGGAAACAACCACTACAATCTAAAGAGCATATTTTCACCACCAGCTTAGCAGACACGTCCCCTCCTCCCCCACCCCACCCGGCCCTGGCACTGATCTGCCTTCCCTGTCCAGCAGCTCGGCCTGCTGGACACTTGGTGGACATGGGGTCGTGTGACGTGTGGCCTTTTGTGTCCGGCTTCTTTCTGTTAACACAGGTGGCGAGGCTCATCCCTAACCCTTTTGTCTGTCCGAGTGGTACTCCACTGCACGGTCAGCGCACCTTTTGGTTTCCTGTTTATCAGTTGATGGACATTGGGTTGTCTCTACCTTTTGGATTTTGTAAATAATGTTGCTGTGAACACAAGGATGTGCAGACATGTTTTCATTTCTCGGGTTTCTGTACCTTGGAGTGGAATTGTTGGTCGTCGGAGAACCCTCTGTTTAGCATTTTGAGGAACTGTCAGACGTGTCCAAAGTGGCTGTGTCATTTTACATCCCCACCAGCAGGGTGTGAAGGTTCCACTTCCACACCCTAAGCCAACACCAGTGATAGTCTGTCTTTTTTATTACAGCCAGCTACGTAGGTGTGAAGTTTACCTCGAGAGCTTGTGTGGAGGTTCTAGCAGGGGGCGCAGCTACTCGTATACCCTCGACCGAAGGCCGGTCCGTCTCTGTTCGGGGAGGGCGTCCTCGTCGACCGCGCGCGCAGCTTCGGGAGGGACGCGCGTGGAGCGGTGAGGGAGGAAGGGGACACCCGCCCAGCCGGCCAGGTCAGCCGAACCAGCCCTGGCGATCAGTGGGGTGACAGATGTCGCAGCCAGATCGCCCTCACATCCTGAAGTTTATCTTAATGTGGTCTTGATTTTTATTTCCCTGATAGTTGATGTTGAGCATCGGTTCATATGCTTATTGGCTGTTTGTGTATCTTCTTCGGAGAAATACCTTTTAAATCCTTACCCTAATTTTTAACTCTGAGTTCTTTGTGTATTTTTGACACAAGTCCATTATGACTTGAAAATATTTTTCTCATTCTAATTACTGTTTTCTTCTTGATAGTATTGTTTGCAGCACAAAAGCTTTACATTTTTTATGGAGTCTGATGTACCTATTTTTGTAGTATTTTAATGGAATTGGTTTGTTTTCAAGTTCTATTCTTGACAAGAGATCTCATTCTCAGATAAAGAAAGGAAGTGTGTTTTTTGTTTTTTGACATCTGTAAAGTTCTTTCATTGACTTCTTGGTACTTATAAGTGTTTGCCCAGAGTTCCTCCCCTGAAGAATGCTTCCTGCTTAATAGGATATTTTGAAGCTTTACGAGGCAGCTAAGTTGGCAAGAACATTTTGCCCAAACCAGCGGTTATCATTTGGTATGATTTGCTCACCACCCCCCCCCCCCAGACCACTTGGCAAATGTCTGCAGGTGTCTGATTGTCAGGTGTAGGGGATAAGAGTGGGCGCTACTGGCATCTGGTGAGAAGACACCTGGGATGTTGCTAAATGGCTACAACGTTTAGGGGAAAGCCTCCGGGAATAAAGATTTCTTTGGTCTAAAATTTTCAAAAGAACAAGTTGAGAAACTGACTTAAACAGAGAGGTCCTAAAACTTGAGCTACTGAAAGATTTTTCCGTTTATATGTCTCAAATCAGAGGTTGCCAATCAGATACAGGAAGACCTATGCAGATGGAATTCCTGTGGACAGAATGGTGACAGAACTTGTAAATTAAATCAGAGAACATTGTGCTGAATTTTCAGTGCTGCCAATTTACATGCAAACTACATTTATGATAATAGAAATTATCTGGAGGAGAAACACAAGTGGAGCAAAGTAGGTTATTCCCTGCGCCTCTGGACAACGCTCAGACACACATGTCCTAGCAAAACAAAGCAGCCTGCTGTGCTGGCGGTCTCGGAGAACGTGGCAGTAAGGTGATAGCATTGATGCTTGAATGGCTGCAAGTTATCAGCCGGCTCCCATAATTTGTGGAACTAGCTTTCTCTCTCAGCAAAACTTTTTTTTTTTAAAAGATTTATTTATTTATGCATACAAGCACTGGGGTACAGGCCAGAGGTGCGGGGGGTGAGAGGATTCACCATAGAGAGCGGGTTGCAGAGCAGGCAGATCAACTGAAGTACACTGCTGAGGGGAGCAGCAGGTGAGGCAGGAGAGGTCTGCCACACCATGTGGGTCCCCTCTGGCCGGCAGCAGGGATCGAACTCGTGCTGCAGTGGCTGCGGTTTGCTTCATAGTGCGTTGCTTAACCCACTGCGGGTTAACCACTGCGGGCCTCACCAGGGAGGCCCAGCAAAACTTTCCTTAAGCAGTGTGGCGGGCTCGAGTTTGGACTTGGAATCCAGATTGCTGCCTTTCAGTCTTGGTTCCACCAGGTTCTTGTGGGACTGCAGATAAGTTAGTTAACTCTTTGTTGACTCAGTTCTTCATTTACTTTGTTTCCAAGTCCTAGTCTGATCCACTGAGATCGCAGTTTCTAGATAAAGAAAAGAAAGGTTTTTTTCCTGCTAGCGCCTGTCGGGTAGGATTGCTGTGGGGGTGCAGTAAGTGCCCGCAGTGCGCTCTGGGCTGTGACGCGTGTGCTGTGCCGTGTCGACTGTCGGTGTAACCGTGTCTTCTCTGTGCTGCTTCAGCTCGTCGCTATGGACAGTGCCATCACCCTGTGGCAGTTCCTGCTGCAGCTCCTCCAGGAGCCTCAGCACAAGAACACGATCTGCTGGACCTCTAACAGTGGGGAGTTCAAGCTCTTGCAAGCAGAAGAGGTGGCTCGTCTCTGGGGGGTTCGGAAGAACAAACCTAACATGAACTATGATAAGCTCAGCCGGGCCCTCAGATACTACTACGTGAAGGTAATGCGCATCCTGCTCTTCTCTAGAGACTCTCAAAACCGGAAGTGCTGCTTGTCTTCGACTGCGGGTTGCTTTAGTGTCCTGGTTTCGTTAACCCCGTCTCTTTTCTAGCTCCAGTTTGGAGTGAGGATGAAAGATGTAGATGTTTCAGCTGCACTTCTGCAAATTTGTAGGCAGTACCCTTTCCCGTTACACATACTTTATTCCTAATTGTAATTGTCTTTCAAGAAAAAGTGATTATATGATTGGGATAAGAAAAAGGAAAAGCAAGATTCTTGAGGCCAGTCTTGGGTATAGCATCACTTTAAAAATTGTCACTACACTTACATTTTTAGCTTTACTTAATTTTTACTTTCTAATTTAACTGAGGGAATATAAACTAGTCCCTGAAACAATAGCTGTTAGTACACAGACTTGAATTCTCAATTAAAATTTTATTTCTTTGCTTAATTTGTATTTATTTAGAGTGCTATCCTGGGGACTGAATGGATAAGATAAATGACTCAAGAGCATAGAATTAGGGGGAAAAAGCTGAAATCTTAATTTCTTTCATTTGTAAGCAGTTGATCTTACCGGCTTTCCTTTATGAAGGTCGGAGGTAAGAAGCAACTGGGATTTCTGAAGGAAATAGGAACTTTAGCAGAATCATGCTCTCAATTCCTTTCTGCTTATTCAGCTTGTACCTTTGGAGTTACTTGAAATTGCAGTTTAGCATTTTTGACTTAAAACAGATACTTGGTTGAGGACATTAAGCAATGAAAATCTTTCGGCATTTATGTAACATATTTGTTCCGTTGTTAATAAGACATTTCAGTGTTCTTACTGTATGTTGCATAACAGTAGGGACTGTTTGGTATCGACAGATGGATTTAGCTTTTGAAGCTCTTCAGTAAGTTTCTTGTCAAATAGAACCTCATTAAGTCAGCTTGTTTTATGAGCTATGGGAGGTCAGTTTCTAAGAATACATAAGAATGCTTATTTTATTTATCTACAGAATATCATAAAGAAAGTGAATGGTCAGAAGTTTGTGTACAAGTTTGTCTCTTACCCAGAGATTTTGAACATGGATCCAATGACAGTGGGCAGGATTGAGGGAGACTCCAAATCCTTCGGTTTCAGTGACGTCTGCGGCGGTTCCAAAGACGCGGAGAGCGGCGGGAGGGAGAAGCCCGCGCAGCCCGGGGCCAAGAGCTCGAGCCGCAACGACTACATCCACTCCGGCCTGTACTCCTCGTTTACCCTCAACTCTCTGAACTCCTCCAATCCGAAGCCTTTCAGATCCATAAAGATTGAGAATCCTGCTGAGAAACTGGCCGAGAAAAAATCTCAGGAACCAACACCATCTGTCATCAGATTTGTGACAACACCTTCCAAGAAGCCACCCGTTGAACCTGTTGCTGCCACCGTGTCAACTGGCCCAGGCGTCCCTCCATCTTCAGAGGAAGCTGTGCAGGCTCTGGAGACGCTGGCCTCGTCCAAACTGCCGCCCCTGGAAGCCCCAGTCTCGGCCAGCGTGGCTGCGGCTCTCGCCACCCCGCCCCCTGTGGCGTCCCTGTCCCCCCTGCAGGCGCCGCCCCGGACGCCGTCACCGCCACTGGGCTCTAACCCGGACGTCGACACAGACCTCGACTCCGTGACGTCCCAGCCCATGGAGCTTCCAGAGAACCTGTCTCTGGAGCCCAAAGACCAGGATTTAGTTTTGCCAGACAAGGACAAATCCAGTAATTCATCGAGATCCAAGAAACCCAAAGGGCTGGAGCTGGCGCCCACCCTGGTGGTCACAGGCAGTGACCCGAGCCCGCTGGGGATCCTGAGCCCCTCCCTCCCCACGGCTTCTCTCACGCCTGCACTTTTCTCCCAGGTAACGCTCTTCTTCGTTCGGTGCTGCCTCCGTTCGCGGCTCCTGTCTCTTCAAACAGGCCCATCCTTTGTGACCTCAGGTTCTCACGCTGCCGTGCAGATTTGTCTTAGATTCTGTGTGACCCCGGGAAAGTCACCCTGTTCTCTAGCCCAGTCAGGCGTGTCAGCGAGGGGGCTGGAGCGCTTTGTTTCAGAACTCGCTGTTCTGCACGTGAACACGTTTTCATTTTTCTGCTTTTTCCTAATGAAGGTGAAAGTATTCTTTCTTTTTTTTTTTTTAAAGATTTATTTATTTATGTATACAAGCCAGAGGTGTGGAGGTGGTGAGAGAATCCATCAGACAGAGCAGGATGCAGAACAGGCAGATTGACAGAAACACACTGCTGAGGGGAGCAGCGGGCGAGGCAGGAGAGAGGTCTGCTGCGCCCTGTGGGTCTCCTCCCCGGCCGACGGCAGGAATCGAACTCGTGCTGCAGTGGCTGCGGTTTGCTTCACAGTGCACCGCTTTAACCCACTGCACCACCAGGGCGGCCCAGTATTCTCTTTTTAAAAAGTATTTGGCGTGCTTCTTACAAACGGGTTGGTGTCTTTAAAAATTAGTGATAATCTGAAGTTTGAAAATAATAGACCCCGAGCACCTCAAGAAAAAGGACTGGTGTGCCGTTGAGTAACGTGTTGTACAGTTGTGTAGACACTTCAGCCTCACTTGCTCTTCCCGTGTAACACTGCAGTAGCCGGTCACGCTCAGACGTGCTCGTGGCCAAGGAAGAAGCCGCTCGCGGTGCAGCTCCGTCATCTCTCTCTACCTGGGTGCTTCAGACAGTTGGAAATACTCCAACTCTGTCTCTCTTAGGTCATGCTTTCTCGCTTTTCGCTCGGGATGAAATCTCTTCGCGGGTCTGGAGACGGGGCGTATTTGGGCGCAGGGCTTCTGGGGCCTGTGGCGGGGATCCGGCAGTCGCGACGAGTCTCTCAGGGGTGTCTTGTGTGTGCAGACGCCGATCCTGCTGACCCCGAGCCCCCTGCTCTCCAGCATCCACTTCTGGAGCACGCTCAGCCCCGTCGCTCCCCTGAGTCCAGCCAGACTGCAAGGTGCTAACACGCTCTTCCAGGTGAGCCGCGGTACAGAGGCCGCGTCCTCGCGGGGCGTGGTGACAGGGAGGAGGCAAGAGGAGACTGCCTGCTTTCCAGTTACTTTAAAAACTTCTCTCTAGTAGTTTTGAGATGTATGTTCGAAGTTCTGAGTGTCCATTTTCAGCCAGCAAGCAGCTCAGATGACTGCTGAGGAGCAGTTTCCTTCTCGTTGTTTGCCGTGACACACATTGGAGTTGAACCAAGAATTACTTAATACCGTAGTAGGTTTTGAGCCCTTCCAATTTGTTTGTCGTTTTAAACATGAGAAATCCTCTATTTCTAGAAAAGACACACACGTTTATATGTATGTATTTTGGGGGGGAAGGATCTACATATAAGTTTCTCCTTTCACTTGAGGGTCTAAAAAAAAAATAGAGACGTGCTTTCAAAATAGTATGTCAGCTATACTCCCATTTACCCCTCAGAATTGATCATCAACATTTAAGATTTTTTTTTTTTTAGATTTTTATTTATTTATGCATATAGGGGCTGGGGTACAGGCCAGAGTCCAGGGCGGTGAGAGGATTCACCAGAGACAGAGTGGGGAACAGAACGGGCAGACTGACCAATACACACTGCTGAGGCAGCGGGTGAGGCAGGAGAGGGCTGCCTGCACCATGTGGGTCCCATCCCTGGCGGGCGGCAGGGATCAAACTCGTGCTGCAGTGGCTGCGGTTTGCTTCCTAGTGCGTTGCTTCACCCACTGCGCCACCAGGGAGGCCCCTAAAAATATTTTTAGATGAATATTATATATTAGCCAAGATGCTAGGGAATGTTTTGTTTGTTTTTAACTGTGTTTGACGTTTTATGTTTAACTAAACATAGTACTTTACGTTTAACTAAACGTGTAACTGTTTTAAATTTGTTTTTAAAATATTTTTAACTATTACTTGCTTAAAACATTATCTAGGATTTATAATTTGTAGTCTCTCAAGTGGTCAGTTCATTTACTTATTCAGTGATGACTCCCTGAGAGGTTTTCTTATATATCATAAGTAAACTTTTAGTTGGCTTTTTGGTGAGGGATAAACCCTCAAGTGAAAGGAGAAACTTATATGTAGATCCTTCCCCCCCCAAAATACATACATAAAAAATGGTGAGGGAAAAGAAAAAAAAAAAATAGAATTTCTGTATGTTGTGGGGTTGGTTTTATTATTTTGGCAGAAATTTTTTAATTATTGATTAAAAGGGTTGAGAATCTTGAATTCATTTTTACACTTTTTGAAAAAAGATTTTATTTCTGCATACAAGAGCTGGGGTACAGGCCAGAGGCAAGGGTGTTGAGAGGATTCACCAGAGACAGAGCGGGGAGCAGAACAGGCAGATGGACTGAAACACACTGCTGAGGGGAGTAGCTGGTGAGGCAGGAGAGGTCTGCTGCGCCATGTGGGTCCCCTCCCTGACCGGGGATCGAACTTGCTCTGTGGTGACTGCTGAAGCCCCACAGTGTGGTGCTTAACCCTTTGAGCCACCAGGGAGGCCCCATTTTTACATTTTTCTTTGCCTTTCACTGACAGGTAACTGAGTTAGCAGGATCTGAGACCATGAAGTCACATACTTGTGTGGCTTTGGCTGGAATATCCCCACAGAGAGAAAGAGTCTCAGAATAGGGGTCTCCATGGTGGCCTAGGGGTTGCATTTCAGCGCTGTCACCACTCCAGCCTGAGTTTGATCCCTGGCCAGGGAGCTGACCGACATGGCACAGCAGACCTGTCTCACCCGCTGCTCCCCTTAGCATTTTATCTTAGCAGATTTGCCGTTTCTGCTCCTAAGCTATCTCTGGCGAATCCTTCCCCCTTCCAAATATATGACAGGGAACCCTTTTCCTCCAACAGCAAATAGTTCCTCCCTGTAACTATTTGCACCAGTTGTAAACAAGTTAATAAATGGGTGTGTCTTTCTGGGCCTCTTTGGACCATCAGGCTTGCTTTTAAGTGAATTACCCTCCATAGGGTATGTTGTCCTTGCTGAACTTTCTGAAACCTTTGTTTGAGCTTACATGCAAATTGTCAGCCTGGTGTATAAGCAAAGCCCACAGGCTTTTTCCTTCCGTTACATCAGGATAGATTGGAGAGTTAGCATTTAACATGTGGGACACACAACTGTTTTCTTTAAACTTTTTAATGACATCATAGTCTTCTGTGGTAAACAGTCACTGCCTTTGTCCTGTGACCTTGGGGACTAGAATAGGGACAAAAAGTGAAAGTTGGAGTTTTGAGTAGCAGGATGCTAATGTATTTTGTTTTTTTTCTCAGTTTCCTTCTGTACTGAGCAGTCATGGGCCATTTACTCTGTCTGGCTTGGATGGACCTTCTACCCCTGGCCCGTTTTCCCCTGATCTACAGAAGACATAGTCTCTGCACTTGCGGGATGAGACACGAGGAGTCAAGAATCGGCGCACGCAGCGCGCTGACCTTTGAAGTAAGCGCCTGAGATTCCTCAGGGCTGACTGCAGACTGCGGGTTTGCTGTCGCACCCTCCAAGTGCCCTGTGGGGCTCCCTGGGAGTAGACTCGAGGGCGACTGTGTATGAAAATGCCTTAATTGGGGCCCAAACTTCACCTCTCCCTTTTTTCTTTTCTCTTTTAAAGACATGTTGAGCTTTGTTTTAAAGGAGATTTTGGTGGGAGTTAGCGGCTGTGTTTTGCAAGAGCGACTAAGAACAAAGTTACTCCTTCCCAGTAAGGTGATTGGGACCCTTTGGCCAGGACAGAAAAATTATGCTCAGATTATATTGTTCAAAGAAATAATAGTTAAATGAACGCGGTCATGTATTTAGGACTAAGTGTACTCTGTTGAATGACCAAAGGTAAGCTGGGCAAAAGCAGTGGGGGCAGAAGAATCTCTGCACAGTGTACTGGGTCAGTACAGTGGGGGCTATTCCAGTTTGCTGTCAGCAACACCACGTTTTACCCTAATTTGTAGGTTTGTCTTTAAAAATTTAAGGTTGTTACAAGTTGAGATAGTTTTAAAGATGTAGTTAGGAAGATGAAAGGCAGAGTCTCCACATCTGTAGTGAAGTGACGATGTGCTCATTTCTTTGATTTTTTAAATTTTTTTTTTAATTAGGGAAGAGCAGAATTCCTTCAGAAATGCTCAGACATAGGGATTGGAGTATTCATATTAGTGGTGAAAATTCTCTAAAATGTTACAATCAATATCAGGTACAGAAAGATTGGCTGGCCCCCAAACTGAATTGATGGCAGCATCATAGCAGAGTCTTGAAAAATTTGGCTTTAAAGTCTGAATTTAAATTATGTGTTGCTGCAGCCACCCCACCCCCACCCCTGCCCATTACATTAGTCTAGTCCGGAAATAGTTCCAGTCGTCAGAGCTCGTGAACTTGAATGGAATGGAGTAAGGACCCAAAATGACACTGATACCGAGCAATGTCTTCCAGATGTTTCACGTCTGTCTTGAATTTGCTTCTGTACAGTGTAGAGAAGCTCTCGTGCGGGACGTCTCCGCTAGTTCATTAGCGGGGCAGGGACGGTCTGCAGGGAGCTGCCTTCGTGCCTGCAGTGTTGGGGACTGTCACCGGCTCGTTTGGGGTTGGGAGCTGAAGGTTCTGTTCCCGAGATGTGCAATAGTAGGGTGGAAAGGCCGTGTTCAGTGGTGACGGGGAACGGGCATACTGGCTTTTTCCTGTGTTGAGTTACTTAGTTCGCATGCCTGTTTGAAGTTGGACCTCTCTGCAGCACTTTTGAATAGTTAGGTTAATTAGCAGTTTGTACATTAAATAAATAAATATTGATGGCTTGCTTTAACTAGATATTTAAAATTTTGAAAGCACCGAAGGTGTTTACCTTTTGAATTATTGGAGAAAAGCCATTGAGACGACACTTTCGTGGTTGTCTCAGCACAGGGGTGCCCGGGAACCAAGGGGGCACCGCTAAACTTGGCCAGAGCAACTCCCTAGGACCACTTCTAGTGAGGCTCACATCTGTAACCTGCCCCTGGAGGTTTTCCGTGCCCCTGGAGGTTTTCCCTGATGTGCGGCCTTGGGAGGTTAATGATCTGTTTTCTCCTTGAGATCAGCTAATCCAGGGAAGCCTTGGTGTTTGTCCCTTTTTGAAGGAAAGTGCCACCTTAGCTCGGCCGCATGAGGCAGACCATTCTGTTTGTAAACTACCTCCTTCCTGGAAAACTCCCAGTTGCATACTGTTTTGAACATCCACAGAGTTCTTCGCACCGGGCAGTGACACCCCGCTTGCATCAGCATTCACAGGCGAGGCTCAAGTTTGGTAACTGGCTGGTGGCCGTCACCAGTCACTCTGCTGGGATGAAAAGGTGTCGGGCAGAAGTAGCCTAAGCTAAAACAGTAGCGCAGCTTGAGTGAGATCTGAGACCTCTGCAGAGGTGGCTGTCTTAGCTCACCTTCTGCCCTGGCCAGGCTCAGCAGGAACAACCCTTGCTCTGTAGCGTTTGTTGATTTCGCCTTGTCAGTTAGACCAGTGACTGCTTGGAGCCGGCTGTGTCTGGAGAAAGAACGTGCTGCTACCACTGGCTCAGGCGCATGCTCAGCCAGCAGGCCCCTCTGTCCGCCCGCGGGGTTGGCACGCGGGGTTGGCACGTAACTTCGACAGCAGTTTTTCTTGTTCATATGCGCATTTAAAGAATAGGGAATTAAAATTATGTTGGACTTCAGTAATCTTTTTTAATGCTCTGCCACAGTGCTTCTGTAGCATCTTTTGTGCATTTAAAGATAGAAACATCCGTTGATTTTTTAAATTTGTTTTGTTTTTTGTTTTTGTTTTTTTTTCTCTTTTATTTTTTACTGTTGATTTTTTTTAAAAGTTAATACATAATGATATAATCAAGAAACCCTCAAAAGGTCAGTGTTAAACTTCTTAAGAGTTTAAATTTAGGCTTATTTTCCTCCACATTTTGGTGGGTAAGATATAGGTATTATTTTTTTCTTCAAATTTTGATGGGGAAAGTGAGTTATGAGCCTGTGTAGTAAAAGGGTACTGGATATTTTTTGTTTTTAAACTGGAAAACTCCTCGAAGCTCTACAGACCATGTTAGAGATCAAAGACGTCAGGACTGACTATTGCATCTACTTTCCTGGCATTTCCCATTTTCTCTATTCTGCGTGTCCCTTGGGCTTTAAGAACAGGTGAGCCGGAGCTTGGGTCCTGGCCCTGTGGCCCAGCTGTCCGGGGTGCTCCCGGGCCACGCCCCCACCCGGCAGAGGCAGAGCGAGCATGAGCCGGCGCTCATCCTTATCTCAGGGAGTGCCCATTCCCAGACTCACTTCCAGGGGCAGCGTTAGGTGTCTGCAGGGAGGTTGCCCCTAGGAGGCTCTGGTGAGCATTTCGGGAGCGCGGTCAGTCTCTTCGAAGACGCCTTGGGCAGTGGAGGGCTCTGAGCACAGTCCTGTCGCAGGGGCTGTGTAGGTCGAGTGACCTACGCAGAGGGGCGTCCACACGACAGACGGGTCAGACATGGGGAGACACACAAAAGCAGGCGTTGGGGTGGCACGCGAAACAGATCTTCAGTAGGCATTCTGGCGCTTCCTTCAGCACCCAGTGGGTCGCCCCGTGCGCCCGCTCACAGCCTGCCGCCCCGCAAGAGGCCACCGACCCAGGGCGCACGCTTCTCCGTGTGAGCGAGGTGGGGAGGGTGCGGGCGCCTTGTGATATGTAAAGAACTTCTTCACATAGCTGGTCTGACTTTTATGTAAAACCCTAGAAGAGATTGGAACTTTTCAGGAGAGCTAGTTACCAGCTGTCGGGATTTCAGTGTAATGCTTTTTTTGTAAGTCGCCAAATCACCCGTTTCTCAAGTGTTTCCCAGACATCATGTTAGTTTGACAGCCTGTTGTCTCTTTCCTCTTCCAGTTAGGCATGAGTCCATTATTTTTACCTACTGGCAGATTTCCTGTGGACTTAAGCTGGTACCATCAAATTCAGAATTTTTCCAAGTTGCTTTATGTTAAAATATTTAATGACCTCCATTTTCTTGCCTTATTATGAAGTTTGATTTTTAAGATTTGTAACATTTCAGCATCTGAAGAAATAGTTCCCTGGGTGGGTCTGTGCTGTCCATCACTTCACTCACTACGTACACGCTTGCCCGGCCAGAGGCCTGGTGCTACGGGAGGCGCCGTTCGGAGGCGTGCCAGCAAGGGCGGGGGTGGGGGGGCGCCGGGGTGGGCCCCGGTCTGGCAGACACGAACCACCAGACCACAGGCGAGATGCAGAGTGTTTGTGATGTGGTCTGTCACCGGCGGGCAGGACCGAAGATATTTTTTCTAGAGTGGAATTGAGGAGTTACCTGCTCACCCCGTAGTAGTGGAAGTGAGACGGAGGCCAAGCCAGAATGTCTTGGGGAAGGCGGTTGTTAACTATCTTCTTGGTTTGGGGTCAAGAAATAAATGTGACTGTTTTCAGTGTCGCTGGCGTGGCCTGAGAAAGGCGCCCGCCCGCCCCTCCTCCGCCATCAGAGCTCTGCTCCCTGGAGCTTCGGTCTTCGACGCCAGCTTTCTCGTGGGCGGTGGTGCATTAGGCAAGCAGTGCAAGGCGGTTTGGTTCCCTTCCTCATACTTGGTAGAACATGTTAGCAGAAGAGTCACGCTTTGACCTGCAGACAGCAAATCTGAAAGGTGAGTCGTTGCTGTTGTTGCATCTGAAGCCGCCAGATTCTCCTAGCTACTTTGGGGAAAAATGAAGAAAAAAAAAAAAAGTGATAGGTTGATGACCTGCCAGAAAATAGCACTTCCGAGGGTCCTGTCAGCCGCAGCTCTGGTGAGTGAGCAGAAGCGCAGCGTGGCTGTGAGAGCCCAGAAGAGGCATGCTGTTGCAGTCACTTTAAAGGAGACCTTCAACCAGAAATTCGGGAGGGCTGCAGTCAGCCTCTTGAACGCTAATCTTTTGAGTGTAATAATACACACCAGGGAGTTTTTTGAGATTAAAATTTTATCTTCTAATGTCTAATTGGGAGACCAGCGCTTTGCTTCCCAACCATTCAGATGTGTATTGACTATGTGTATATACTGATGAACTGATGCGTGTGTTTTTGTGTGTCTACGTAAGTCTATTTTCAAAGGGAACATGTATTATTCATCCTCTAGGATGGCGTCTCGGCTATTTTATACTAAAACTTAAACTGGCTGCACTTTGCAGTTGCCACTTTTTAAAAATTGATGCCTTGCACATTTGTTTTTTTTTTTAAATACATAGAATCATGGCCTTAACAAATTGCTTGCCAACATTTTAGAAATAAAGAACTCCATGTGACAGTATCTAAACAAAGCCACCTTAAACTGTTCTCGCACGTTCTTCAGGTATTGAGCATAAGGATGTCCTTTCTTGAAATTTCTACATTTGCCTTTGTGTAAAGTCCTCATTACGTTGGGCTCTAAGTTTCTCAGATAAGAGGTTTATAGAAACAGCATTTCTAAAATAGAGCTCACCGTGCGTGGAGTGACTAGAAGAATAATTCTGGCTCTGGGCCTCCTCATTTGTCCTTTTAAACTGACTGTACGTCATGCCCACCAGCGGACACTGCAGAGTAGCTCGGGCCGGGTGGTTCTCTCCACTTTTCCTCGTTCCCCATCTCTGGTTCTTACCCCTTCCGAGGAGCCGGGGCCACGCTCGGACAGGCCTGGGATCCTCTGGACTGGGTGGGGCGGGGCACCCGCTGGCTGGGCGGGAGTTCTCGGGGTGCAGTCTCCCAGGTATGCCTGGAGGCCAGCGGTAGGGTGCCCGGTGCTGGCCTTCAATCGCCGGGCGCTCTGGGGGCGCTCTTACTAGCACTGTTTTGTTTTTAATAACTGGAAGCACTTAATGATACTTTTGTTTAATTTCTTAAGCATATTGGGGGTCAGGAAGTAAGGTTTATTTCTTGTTTATGTCTTCTGGAACTTAAGGCTGTTTGGAGAAGGGGAAACTGGGTTACTTAATGAGCCATTCTTGTAGACTCTGTAAGATACCCCCTTGGGCTAGGTTGCTTTTAAACAATTTACAAACTTTTACCATTGTGCTTTGTAGAAATGTTTCACTTTCTTTGCAACAGCAGATCACTCACAACTTTGTAAACTACCCAGCGTAAGTTTCTTCTTTGTTTAATCCTTGATCATTTCCTGTCTGTTATGTGGGGGGCATAGGCCCCAGTAAGACATTTCATAGTTTTGGTTTTGAGGGCACTATCACCAGGGGCCTTTACATGTACATTACACTCATGGCTTCTGTGTCAGGTAGCATATTTTATGAACTTCCCTGTCTAGTCTAGAGGAGTGAAGATGCATATCTGTAAAAGTAGGGAAAAGTGGCCACGGTTGATTTTTGATGCTCGAGACTCTTCAGCTTTGCCATCCGATCCTCTGCGATCACAGCCGTCTGTTTCCTGACTTTCGCGTTCTAGCAGTTCCCTTTACCTTTGCGGGTAGGGGAGATTAAATATGAAACTCAGTCCAGTCATCACGTTACTTCGGTTTGAAGTGAATAAAATTTTTGATGGTAATTAATTTTTTATAAGTATGCCCTTAATCCACCAAATACACGTTGGCTTTTTAAGAGCATTTAGTTGTGCATTCTGAAGAACAGACAGTTCTCTCTGCATCCTACTGGGTCTTCAGGTGTGGACTTCACCTGAAAATTAAATGATTTTAAATCATAAAGTGGATTTTCATCTCCCCCAATCTGTAACCCAGAGAAAAAGCTGCTACCTGCTGTGGGACTAATTAACACAGGAAAGACATGTTCTTCATGTCAGTGTGTTCACCTGGGGTCTGTGGTAACACGTCAGGGCGCTTTCCTCAAACCCAGATCAACGCAGCCAATAAGACAGCTGTGTTTTTCTCATTTCCTCGGCATCTCTTGGAAGCCCAGGGTGCCGCTCTGCTGTGCGTCTGCATATACAGGCGAGTACACACCTGCCCAAAGGAGGGAGTAACTGTTCAAGTGTCAGTAACAGTTTATCTTGACTTCACTGTAACTTCCGTTAGGGAAAACCTAAAAGTATTAAAGTCACCTTTTTCCTACAAAAATGATATTCGTTGCTAACACTTACTAAAATCACATTAATTGTTGATGCAGCTGGAGAGAAACTGCCCTCTCGTCCAGCTAAGCAGTGTGACTCGTCGGGGAGCAAGGGCGTGTGCTCGGGTGACTAGTGGGAGCCTCGCGTCTGCGTGTGCAGCAGAGATTCCCTGAGGCTGGGGGGGAGGGGTGGGGGGTGTGCCGGCACTTCGAGGGTGGTATAATATGCTGCTTTAAAAAGAAAAAGTCTAGTTGCTACTCAGTGCATCTCCAGACATAGGAAGGGGTTGCTCTGAATAACCAGTCAGGTGATCTTTTTCTATAGCTTCAAGTTTTATGCAAAAACTTTGTGGAATTCTGCAATGCTGATATTATGCATCTTCTTAGAAAGATGTTGGCTATTTTATGTAAGAACTGACAGGAATTTGTGTAATTGCAAGCTGACTTTAAGAAAGTACTACAGCAATTTGCTAAAGTTCAAAATTATATAGATGCGTTAATAGATATATGTGCAACTAGATACGGACAGTTGTATTTTTTTAAATAAATGTTTTTAACAAAATGGCTTTCTGACTCGACTGCTCATTTCCCTGCTCTCGTAACTCCTGAAGGACTCGCGGGTGATTATTTTCATCTGTACTCAATGTGGTAAGGAAAGAGTTCGGTTTCCCAACGGTTATCATTAAAGCCTGGCCTTCAACTATTTGATGTATATCTGCATTAAGACATTTAAAGCCCACGTTGGGACAGGTGGGGGAGATTGTAAAATGGTGGTTCTTATAAAAAAGAATCAAAAGAGAACTGGCTGGCAAAAAAGCATTCACCATATGAAATCTTTATCTTACTCTAAACTTTCGTTTTTAAAAAGTCTTCACATTTTATCAGGTTCTTATATCCTAGTCTTTGTCAGACACAAATGAGCTTATTTCTGTTCTCGCTCTAATGTTCTGAGATTAGAAACTTCAGTTCACTCAGCAAACGCGATTAGGCCTTCTCAGAACTGGGCTGACCTAACACACACGGGGCAGGTGGAGTCGGCAGGTGCCAAAGCCCCACCCGAGTCTGCTTCGAGTCTCCAGCTGCAAGTCACAAGGTCCTTGTCGCGACAGGGCGTCTGGGTGGGGGCGGCTCCCCAGCCGGGGACAGCCCTTCACTGGCCAGCAGCGATCAGCACAGGTGGGTGGGACCTGCCTGAGACGATTCTGGGGCCCTGAATCAGAGTTCACAGAATTTATTCCCTAGAACAGGTTTGGAGGCCAGAAAATCTGGGAAATGGTGTCACCTTTTGGAGATTCAAGGTGCATTCCTAAGATATCAAAGCTCTGAGTCCTTTAGGAAAAAGAAGGAACGCCAGACTCTGTTGTCTGACTTGCATGGCTGTTGACATCCCTTTTTGAGAGGCACGACGCTGCTTGGCGGTCACTCATAGCTGCGTCTACAGTCATGCCCCAGGACCAAACACCTTTCCAAGGACTGCAGGAGAGCGTCGGTCACGGTCGGCAGGTTTGCACTGGCTGGCACGCGCAGCACCGCACTCACGGGACACCCCGTACTCCAGGGCACCCTTGAGGGTGGCTCGTTGGAGTGACCGGAGGTCAGTGAGCCGCGAAGGTGACGCAGGAGCGATCGCTGTGAGCAGCTGTGCAGTCAGGTGCTGCGTTGGCACGGCTGTCCAGGAGCGGCCGCCGCGTCGACTTGATTCTGTGATTCCCATTTGTTGGACTCGACCATCACGTACCGCGCACCCCTCCCGTCCGGGTCACCTTCCTTGGCGCCGAATCCAGCAACTGGCCAATGCTCAGTCTCCCCCCAAGGGGAAGCACTGACCTGCTTCTTGGGGTGCTCTTCAGTGCCTCCTGCCCCCACCGCCCCCCAGCTTCCTGCTGCTGCTCTGCTTTCTCTCTCACCTGCTCTGCTAGAGACTGCTCTTTCTCAAAGCCCTAGTGGTGACCCGCTGGCAGGCTGGACACAGCTTCCCATCTCCGTACATTCGCTCCCTGGGCGGCCTCCTCCAGTGCCTTGAAACGCTGTGTGTGACCTTGAACTGTGTATCTCCAGACTTGAGCTTTCCTCTAAGCTCAGGACTGACACCTAACAGCTGCTTAACATCCAAGACAGCATCACAAATGAACCCGTCCGAGTCGAGCACCCCTTCGTCCTCCGGTGTTAAATGTCCTCCTCTCCCCAGTCACGGGAGTCAGATGCATCGGGGTCACCTGGATTCGTCTGCTTCTGCACACTGTGTGCCCGTCTGTCAGCAACTCCTGTCAGTTCGTCTTTCAAAATACAGCTTTAGGGCCTCCTTGGTGGCCTAGGGGTTAAGTCTCAGGCTATCACTGCTATGGCCTGAGTTCAATCCCTGGCCAGGGAGCTGACCCACAGGGCGCCGCAGACCTCTCTGGCCTCCCCGCTGCTCCCTCAGCAGTGTACTTCAGTGGATCTGCCTGTTCTGCTCCCCACTCTGTCTCTGGGGACTCCTCTCACTCCCTACCACTCACCCACTGCTGGCCTGCACCCCAGTTCTTAGATGCATAAATAAAGCTTTGAGAAGATGTAAAACTTATTTTTTTTTTTAAGATTTATTTATGCATACAAGCGCTGGGGTACAGGCCAGAGGTGTAGGGGGGTGAGAGGATTCAGCACAGAGAGCGGGGAGCAGAACAGGCAGATCAACAGAAGTACACTGCTGAGGGGAGCAGCGGGCACAGCAGGAGAGGTCT
>JAGFMF010011641.1:3989632-4008601 GCA_019455555.1 Galemys pyrenaicus | reverse complement strand
GGGAGCAGCGGGGAGGCAGGAGAGGTCTGCTGCGCCATGTGGGTCCCCTCCCTGGCCGGCAGCAGGGATCGAACTCGTGCTGCAGTGGCTGCGGTTTGCCTCATAGTGAGTTGCTTAACCCACTGCGCCACCACGGAGGGCCCGAGAAGATATAAAACTTAAATGAGCTCCTTTTGAGAAATCCTTAGTGTCATTTCTACGGCCTTTTTGAGCTAGTCGATATCAGTAAAGGAAAACAACATCCACCCATCCTCCCAGGCAGCGCCTGAGCCAACAGGCATTCACGGCCAGCAGGGGTGCTGGTGGTTGACAACACTGGCCGGAGGCGGGCGTGCCACGGTGCGTAGTTCTGTCACTTTCTGCGCTGCAGACACCCGCGCTGGCTGATCTCACTGAGCGTGGGGTGGGAGGAGAGCCGGGGAGGAGAGGCGCAGAAGCACCCCCCGCGCTGCCCGTCCACACAGAAAACACGGGCACAGCTTCCAAGCCAGAAAAAGATCGGGAGGTGGTGCGTTTTGAGGATTTATTACCTTTGATTTAATGTCACTTAATTATGTTTCTATTACTTGACTTTTAATAATGGCTGCATTTAACAACCAACACTCAAAATGAAAACCGAAGAGTCAGCTTTTATAAGCCGGTAGGGGCTGGCCCAGCACACCGCTGCGTTAGTGTACCGCAGTAACACGTCTCAGCTTTTCCTTTTGATGTTTGACGAGGGACTAATCAGCAGTAGAAACTGGAGAGACTTTGTATGATTGATAGGTTAAAAAGTACGTAAGTCCTTTCAGCATGCCAGGGAATTGTCTGGGGTTTGTTTTGAGCAATTTAAAATATATCTATCTGTAGCGGATCATCATCAAGCTTTACAATTTCAACCCAGTCTTTTCAAGCGTCAACTAATCTCCAAACCCAGGGTGTGGGCCCGGCAAGAGGTGGCAGACGCATGGGGCCGTCAGCCCTCCCGCTGGGCCCCAGAGAGCTCTCTGCAGAAGTCTGAACCATGGAGGACCGGCGGTAGCTTGGACAGCCAGGTAAACGTCTACTGATTTGCCTAGGGAGGACCCAGCACTGGAAGTCAATGTACAGTCTTCTAGCCAACCCGCCCTGAGTGCAGACGGTCTAGACGGCCTGACGAGGCGCAAAGAGATGGTGTGCGTGCCGTCCCCGCTTTCTCCAGCGCTTTGGTCCGTGTCGCTGCTCCAGCGTCGGGCGTCTCTGCCTGCCTCCGTCCCAGTTCTCTGGAAGCACTACCTCTGGTAGCTCTCTGCGTTCTCCACGCCACCTGGCTTGTCCTGGATGGGAACTGCAAAAGGAAAAACAGCACTGTGTTCCAGCAGCCCGGGCGTTCCCGCGATGACTCACGGCACTTCCCTGGCCGCTGTCTGCTCATCGGGAACAGAGAAGTCAGATCTACCAGTTCTGCAGACGGTGCAGGGTGCCTGTCGAGACGCGTGCCCGGCTGGGGGCCTCAGGCGTGCGGCCTAAACGGAGGGTCTGTTCTAAGTGCCAGGACAGAGGACCCTGGCCCTGCCGCCCTGGAAGCGGGGTGCTAGCCGCTGCTCTTTGGGGGCTCTGTTGTTCTTCGGGCCTTTAAACTGAATGCTTGGAGGGGCGCTTGTCTGCTCAGGAGAGAGAAAGGAGCGGGGTTCCTCCTGCTGCCTCCTCGTAGGATTCTTCTGCTCTCCATGGAGAGGGTCTCCCAGGAGCTAAGGCGCACAGCTGAGAACTGGGCGCTCGGAGAGCCCGGAGGACAGGTGAGGGTTGTGGGAACAGCTTTGGGGCTCCCCCCACCCCTAGTGTCTCTGCCCCCGGGAGCTTTTTTTTGCCACTTAGCCTGAGGGACCTTTTCGCCAAGGCGATTTGGGTTGGTGTCAAAATCCCAAACTGTAAAGAGATGGCCGGTTAGGCCGCTGGGCTGAGTCCCAGCCAAGGAGGCGGGTTCTGCCTGCGTGCCCGCCACGGCTGCAGGGCTTCTTGGCCCACAGCTCACGGCATGGTGGGTACAGGAAGCCGAGTTCACAGCCCACGCCCCGCTCCTGGTGGAGAAGCCATGAGTCAGCGTATCCCTGTTTCCCCAAGAGCGCGGCGCAGACAATCGCCTGGCCACCAGGAAGAGGGGACAGGAAGCTGTAGAAAAATAAACATTTCCTTGCATTTCACTTGGAACAGAATAGCGGCATGGCAGGCTAAGATCTATACTGTCTCCCACACCCCCAGCCCCCACTTATTTTCTTCCTCTTGTGTCGAAACAGATATTTTTCCTTACCTGATGAGAGTCCAGGGTGCATCCTGTGGAAAAACAGGAGCAAGATATAGAAGGTAAAAGCCAAGCAACCAAAGATCACACCGCAGACCAGGAAACTAGAGCCGCCCCGAGCCTGGAATATCTGCCAGAGGGGAAGACAGGCAGGCCGTGAGGGCCTCACATGGAAGAGGCACCGGAGAGAACAACCTTCCAGGGCCCCGGGCAGGTCCAGACCCATCACACCGAGAGAGATGTGGTGGCAGGGAGTCTTGGCCTCATTTCAAGGCTGTTTCTGGATGAGGCAGAACCTGAGCTGCTGAGCCTCCCGCGGCCCTCTGAGCTGCGTGTCTGGAACCTTCTGGAACATTTCCGTATCTTCATTAAACTCCAGTCTTACTAAGTATTTCTCTACCCGCAAGGCTCAGCTGGAATGTTGCAGGGAATATTATTTTGGAAAACTTTCAGGTGTACAACATCTGCCAAAATAGCTCTGGGACTGCAGCGGTAGCTGCCACCAGCCCGTTCTCCCGGCCCTGCCCTGCCCTGCACCAGCTCACGCCAGAGCAAGCCCAGACGCCAGTCACAGCTTCGTGAGGACGAGGGGACCACAGACGGAGCTCCTCTCCCTGTCAGGCAGGACGGGAGTGAGGAAGGGAAAATCAAGCAGTAACTCAGGGGCGGGAGAGAACGGAAGTCTGGGGTTTGGGCAGCGCTGAGGTGTGGCTGCAGCAAGTCCCGAACGTGTGAGTCTGGGCGTCCTTGTGAGAAGGGGCAGCTCAGCTGTGCCACAGTCTTCAGACAGTGGAGAAGCCGTGATATTTCAACTTCTGGGTGGGTAACATGCCCCCGCCAGGGCAGGGCTGGACAGGAAAGCTGGGCCCCGGGCAGGTGGGACGGGACGAAAACAGGACTGTGGCTTCAGGCCCGTCCCGGGCCCTGGCTCCCAGCAACATTCCCACAGGCCCCCCTCCCAGACATGCGGTGTTTGCTTTGGACTCGACGGCCCACCCCTCTCTGCCTCCCAGGCCCCACCGGAGGCTACGTCTCGGGCCGGCTCAGCAGCCCAGGGAATGGACACGCGGGCTCAGGGGTGGCCGGTCACCCCTCTCCCCCACACGCAGGGCTCCCTGCCCTCTCCCGCTCCCACGGGCCCGCGTACCGAGCCAACCAGCATCTGCAGAGTCATCTCCCCGATGCCTGCCCCCGTCACCAGCACGGTGGTGGCGCAGCCTGGCCAAAAAAGAAGGGCTTGGTTTAGTGAAGGCAAGTTAGGGAGCGAGTCAGCAGGCACGGCCGGGCGGTGTCCAGGAAACCTCTGGGAAGAGGCACGGCTGCCCACAAGCCCCACTTGAGACCACTGGACTCTCAGCGCTGGCCCTCGCCCGGCTCCCGCGACGCAAAGTCCCGTTGTTGCGGTTCCCTGGCCGAAAGCCCCAGTTGTTCAGGACCGTCTTCGAGGTAAAGCCCCAGTGGCTCGGCCTGGACTCAGAGCCCGTCCTAGTGAGTCCTTGCACCTTTCCGGAAAGGCAGTTTTCCCTGCCCGCTCCCGTATGTCTATAGCTGCCCTGGGCCTCTGCCCGCCCCTGCCCCACCCTCCCTGCACTGCCTTCCCTGTTCCTCCTGTCTGTCCTCTCCTGCTGTCCATCTCCTCGATGAAGCTGCCATTTCAACACTGGTCACTCTGCCCGTGGTTCCAGGAGTGCCCACTGTCCACCCTCCGCCTCTCGCAACCTGTGTGTGCTCGCTCAGCCCTGGGGTCCCCGGCGGGTGTCAGCGCCTGAGCCAGCCGCACCCCGGCCACAGCTTTGCATTTTCTCTAACCCACAAGCCATCCTGAGAGGCAGGGAGCGCCTGCACCCCCTGGGCAGAGGAGGACACTGGGGCTGAGAGAGGGAAGGAGACCGAGTCGCAGGGGCCACAGAGCGGGCGCTGCAGCGGCCGCGCCCCACCACGCTCCTGCCCTTGTCTGCTGGGGCTGCAGGTGCAGCAGGCATGGGAGGCTGGAACGGGTCAAGCAGGTACGAAGACCGGGGCACACCCTCCTGGGGGAAGTCCCAGAGGCTGCCCAGGGAGGGTTCCTGGCAGAGCCTCTCCATGCCCACGTAAGGAGGCGCTAGGCAGTTCGGTGCCGTCAGAGAACAAGTGACCGCCGGCTCCAGCCCAGGCTCGAAGCGGACGCAGGGAGGGAGAGGCGGTGCGAGGAAGGCGCGAGCAAGCGAGGGCCCTCCCCACGGCGGCCAGGGTGCAGGACGCGGCCCAGCCGACCCGGGTCAGCGGAGCCTGCAGGCCCAGCTGGCACTGGGCGTCCAGCCGCAGATGGGCGTGGGGTCCTGCGAGAAGCGCGGGTGGAGGCGGGCCTGAAGGCCGGGACAAGCCCAGACCGCAAGGCCGGACGGGACCGGCAGCTGTGGAGAGCAGGCACCAGGACGTTTCCCGGCAGGCTGGGCGATGACCAAGGCCTGGCCAGGAGCAGCGGGAGATGGCGACGGTGACAGACCTCAGCGACCTCGGCGGCCGCATCAACCAATGTCCCTGTCACTGCTTCACTTGCGGCTGCAGGACACACGGCCTCACTCGCCAGCTCGAGCCCCTTCGCTCCGACGGGCCGGCCTCTGGTCTCCTGACCGGGACGGCTGAGTTGGGGGTGGAGAGCCGCACTGCGCCGGCCCCCACCCCACCGACTCCCCCATCCCTCATCCTTCTCCAGCGCCGGCCTCCCGGCTCTGCGGGCGTCTCCAGCTACTTCTAAGGGGAACCTTGCGTGTTCAAAACACACTTTTAATTAACCCATTAAAAAAATAGATCTTTGGGCCTCCCTGGTGGCGCAGTGGGTTAAGCAACACACGAGTTCGATCCCTGCTACCGGCCAGGGAGGGGACCCGCATAGCGCAGCAGACCTCTCCTGCCTCCCGCTGCTCCCCTCAGCAGTGCGTTTCAGTCCATCTGCCTGTCCTGCTCCCCACTCTGTCTCTGGTGAATCCTTTCACCACCCTGGACTCTGGCCTGCACCAGCTCTTGTGTGCATAAATAAATAAATCTTTAAAAAAAAATAGATCTTTGCTGTATGTACTTGGGAGGCTACCGAAAAGGAATGGAGTTTGGAATGGAGTTTGGCCAGGAGAATTCATTTCTGACATCAAAGCCGTGGAGGCCTCCCTGGTGGCGCAGCGGGTTGAGCACCACACTGTGAAGCATCAGCAGCACTGCAGCACGAGTTCCATCCCGGCCAGGCAGGGACCCACAGGGCGCAGCAGACCTCTCCTGTCTCCCGCTGCTCCCCTCAGCAGTGGATCTGCCTGTTCTGCTCCCCACTCTGTCTCTGGTGACTCCTCTCACCCTCTGCACCTCTGGCCTGTACCCCAGCTCTTGTGTGCATGCATAAATAAATCTTCAATAAAAGCAGCAGCCGTGGACAAGCCAAATCAGGTGTGGCGTCGCCTTCTAACCCTCGGGCTCCCACAACCACGGAGCTAGCAGGTGCTGCTGCTGTTAGCTGGCGCCTCGCTGCGCCCGCACCTCCCACGCGCCCCGCCGGTCTTTGAACTTAGACGGTCCAGACATCGTGCAGGACGTGGGCTGCGCCCGAGACATGACGATAGAAAAAGAAAACGGGGCAGAGAAGCTGACTGCTCTCTGCGGGCCGGAATCACGGACACGGCCGCGCGGGCACCCGCCCGCACCGGCCCCACAGCGGGCGGGGAGCACCGGCTCGGGCCAGGGAGGAGCTCACCCTTGTACTGCAGGACGTCCTCGGTGTAGGCCAGCATGCTGGGGAAGGTGCTGCTGAGGAACAGGCCCAGGCTGGCCGTGCCCACGAACAGGAAGACGACGCTGGAGGAGAGGACCAGCAGCACCAGGAACGTCAGCACCACACCGACCTGCGGCAGAGACGCCCTGAGGAGCTGCGACAACCCCGCCCCCCGCGCCCGCGGGGAAGGCGCCTCAGGCCCGAGCAGCGCTGTGGCGAGGGCGCGGCCCTGTGGAGCGTGCGGGAACTGCGCCCTCGCCGGCCCGCGCCGCTCCCCTGCGGCGGGGGCCCTGGGCCCTGGGGTTATGGGGTCCCAGGGTCTTGAGGTCCTGGGGTACAGGGTGGGGTCCCGGGGTGCTGGGTCCTGGGGTACGGGGGCCCGGGGTGGGGAGGTGAGGACGCACAGCCGGAGTCCACAGAGGAGGGGGACAGAGCAATGACGGTGCTCGCAAGGCCGCCTTCTCTGGGGACCCCGGCGGCCCCCCAGAGGGAGGCCCCCAGCTTCCCAGACGCAGCCAGACCCGCGGCTGGAGACGCCTGAGCTGGCCCGGGCCTCCGTCAGGACGGGCCAGCGTCACGCAGGCACGTGCTGAGCAAGGTGGCTTCCTGTAAGGTCTTCATAAAGGCCCTCAAGTCGGACTGAGTCATCTGCGCACAGGACTGCGGGACAGAAAGCAGCAGGCCCTGCTCCGGCCTGGACGCGGGCGCAGCTGTGGTTCCCCGCGATTTGCAAAATGGGGCGCACTGAGGAGAGAAGGGAGAGTGGGCGCGGGACGGGGTCCTAAAGGGTGGAGGTCAGAAGATGCTAGTTTAGTGTGTGACTGTGTGCCTGTGTGTGTCTGTGTGTGCCTGTGTGCCTGTGTGTACCTGTGTGTCTGTGTATGTGTGTGCCTGTGTGTATCTGTGTGTGCCTGTGTGTATCTGTGCATGTGTGTCCATGTGTGTCTCTCTGTGCCCATGTGTCTGTGTGTACATGCGTGTCTGTGTGCCCATGTGTGTCTGTGTGTGTACGTGTGTGCCTGTGTGTCTCTCTGTGTGTGTATGGGCTTCTCTCAATGTCTTGGGGCATATGGCTCTTCTGTAGGAACTACAGCTTTGAGGGAAAAATCTGCTGGGTAGTTCATCTTTCTAAAGAGAAATGAGATGCAGCTACGGATACAGAGGGTGTGGGAGATCACCACAGCTCCCGCCTCCACCGTCCCTTCACCCACAGCCCCGGAGCCAGCAGGGGGAGTGACTCCCGCTCACAGGGCCTGGGACTTGCTCCCACTGAAAAAGTAAAGCCAGTGGCCTGGATCAGAGCCGAGCCCCTCCCCCACGCTCCTCTCCGCAGGGTCTCCGCAGGGTCTGCCACGGGGCCGGGTCTGCCGTGGGGCTGGGTCTGCCGCGGGGCCCTGGGTCTGCTGTGGGGCCCTGGGTCTGCCACGGGGCCCTGGGTCTGCTGTGGGGCCCTGGGTCTGCTGCGGGACCAGGGTCTGCTGCAGGGCCTGGATGTGGGCCAGAGCGGCCCCCAGGCGCTGGCTGCCCCCCGGTTTGTGCACAGAGCGCGGCTGGAGGCTCAGCCTCTCCGGTGGGGACGGCACGAAGTCTCCTCCGGGTGACCGTGCGGTGGGTGCATCTGCGGTTCACGCAGGACACATTTCTGTGGCATTTTCTTTGGCATGGAAAGTGGTCCCACAGGGTAGAGCAGACGCTCCCTCCGGGCACCCAGCGGCAGCGCACCCGCCGGCCAACTCGGCCTCTGTGTCCCGGACCCAGCGCGGTCAGGCGGGCCTGGGAGGCCTGGGGAGCCGTCTAGCGAGTCTCCCCCAGACTAGAAGAGCACGTGGGGTGTAGTTCCATCAGCCGGCATCTGGAGGAGCGATGGGGCCAGCCCCCTGAGGGCCCGCCCCACCCGGAGAGGAAAAGCCCGCGACCCCACTGCCCCGCTCAGGGCGCCACTCTCCGAGGCAGCCCGGCCTGTGGCCCCGTCCTCAAGAGTCCACAGCTCCGCCTGCTCCTTCTTGGTCCTCTGCTTGCCGTCTGACTGCTGGCGTGGCCAGGGCTGGGCTCCGCACCCCGCGCTCAGCCCCCTGGTTTCCAGTCTGCGCCCAGCCCTACGGTGCCTTCCAAGCTCGCGGTCACCTGTTCACCGTCTCTGGGTGCCTCTGCCGGCCACAACAGAACTCCCCTCTTGTCCACGCGGACCCTTCCCAGGCCCCAGAGCCCCCGTCCAGCCAGGCTCACCCCCTTCCCAGAGCCCTCGGCTCCTCCTTCCCTCACCTCCACATTCAGGCCGAGGCATGTCCTGTCCGTTCTGCCCCAAACTGCTGGCCTCTGTGCACTTCTCCAAAGCCACGCTGACCCCTCTGGGAGGCCTGGGCGGGCTCCCTGTCCCGCTCCCCTCTTGCCCCTCTTCCCGCCATGCTTCACAAGCTGGCCACGTGCTTCTAAAATGCAAAGCCAGGGCCCCCGTGTGGCGCCAGGGTCTAAGTCCCAGCACTATGAAGCTCTCGGCAGCCACTGTAGCACGACTTCGATCCCCGCCCAGGGAGGGACCCACAGGGCAAGGCAGACCTCTCCTGCCTCCCACTGCTCCCCTCGGCAGTGCGTTTCAGTCCATCTGCCTGTTCTGCTCCCCGCTCTGTCTCTGGTGAAGCCTCTTACCCCCAGCAAACTCTGGCTTGTACCCCAACTCTTGTGTGCATAAATAAATAAATCTTAAAATAAGTAAATAAATAAAGCGCAAAGCCGATCCCATCTTGTTTAAAACTGAAAAGCATCCCACCTGCATCAAAGAAAACCCCAAACCTTGGCCTCTTAGGATAAAATACAAAACCTACAGGACCTAGTCCAGGTCCGCTTCCCCGCCATGTCTGCCCCACCCTATGCTGCCCCTGCCCTGGGCCTCTCAGCCTCCAGTGCCAGCTCCGGGGGGGTGGGGGGGTGCACGGCCACGCTCCCAGGGCTGGCGCCTTCACGGGCCGTGCTCAGCCCACCGGCCTGGGGCAGAACGGACACAGGACTTTGAAGATGTGACCCCCCCCCCCCCGTCCCAGACCACCTGGACCTCCAGGCAAAAGCCTCAAAGTTTTAAAAAGTTTTAGTTTGTGAGAGGAGGCAGAGGGTGGCAGAGCTAGCCACCCCCTCCCACCTGTGCGGCCTTCTGGCTCCTCGGCCAAGCTGACCCCCGTCGGTGAGCCTCGCTGATCCCCCTTGGCCAGCCTCGCCGTGCTCTCCCCCTCTGGAGAGCTGGGCCACAGCTCAGAGGCCCTGCACAGAGGGCACCCTCGTTAGCCAGCGGGGCGGGACGCGGAGCGTGTGAGGAGCAGGGAGGGCTGGTGTGATAACAGGCGGCCCTGGAGGTAGCTGCCTCAGAGACGCAGCCTCTGGAGCTGGTGCAGGCTGCTCAGCTGCAGACCCAGGGGCGCCCACCCAAAGCCCCTGAACCGCTTTAAAAGGACACCAGGCGGGGCCTCCCTGGTGGCGCAGGGTTAAGCATTGCACCATGAAGCATCAGCAGCACTGCAACACGAGTTCGATCCCCGGCCAGGGAGGGACCCACATGGTACGGCAGACCTCTCCTGCCTCCCCACTGCTCCCCTCAGCAGTGTGTTTTGTGGATCTGCCTGTTCTGCTCCCCACTCTGTCTCTGGTGAGTCCTCTCACCCACCCCGCACACCTCTGGCCTGCACCCCAACTCTTGTATGCATAAGTAAATAAAAAATATATAAATAAAAATTTTAAAAAAGGAGGCCAGTCTCCTGCACACAGCGCCTGAGTCAGTCTCGGAGGAAGGCCTGGATTCCACATTTTCCAAAAGCCCCTCCGTGTGGGAACCACTGACTCGGGCCTGAGCCCGGGCGTTAGCTGCCGGCCTCCCCACCGGGCACTCTGAGTCACAGCCTGGCTTGGCCTGGGAGTCCACCTCCCTGTTCAGCCCTCACTCGGGGCAGCCTCTGGCCAGCCGCTCACTCGTGCGGGGTTTGGACTTTCTTCTCCTAGGCCAGAGGCCCGTCCGCTCCTCTCTCTGAACCCAACCACGTGTCCTGGTGACCAGCAGTGCCCGCGCCCCGCTGTCACCTGACGGCGCGTCTTCCCCTGTTCTGCACCAGTCATCCCAGGTCCACACGTCAGGGCTGACCGCTGCCCTGAGCGCACCCCCAGCCGCTCCCCACCCCGCCCCCGCCCCGCTTCTCTCTGACTGAGGCATTTTCACAGACCCCTTCCTCTCGGGCCTCTTCCCTTCTGCCTTTCCTCTGCCTACGAACTCCCACCAAGTAAACTCCTCCCTCCAACTCTGACATATTTGCAACTCACGCCTCCAGGCCTCATCTGCTCCTTACACTCAACCTCAAGGCTGCCTCTACCAAGCCACCTCCCATCTCATTAAGCAGAAATTTCTTTCTTGAAGGTCAAGCCCAAGGGCATCTCCAAGGCCACGGGCTCTGATCAGCTCTGACCAAGGTGAACTGGGGAGGACCAAGGCCAGCAGCTGCTTCCTCATACCGTGGCAGGCTCTCCCCTGGAATCTGCTCCCCGCCACCCCCGACACAGTCACCTCCCACAGCCCCTCCCTTTATGGGCGCAAGACCAGGGCCCCAGAGAGAGGGACCTTGGCAAGGTCACACAGTGGGCCTCGCTCCAGGATTCCACCCTCCCACAGTACGGGGTGCCCTCTCCTGCACCCCCATGCTGCTGGCAGAGTCCAGGCTCGGGCGAACGTCCTGCGGCTGTGGTAGGACCAGGGGGAGACAAGTTCTCCTGGGTCTCCAAGAGGAAAAGGAGGCCACTTACCACATTGACGAAAACCATGGTGGCTGGCTTCACTCTGGAGGAGATGGGGATGGAGACGAGCCGGCCCAAGGTAATGAAGCCCCAGAAGAGGCTGGGGAGGTAGCCTGCAGCCTTGTGTCCCACGGAGAGCGGTTTCTCCACAGCATAGCTATACACAAAGGCAGAATAAGCCCCCTGTGGAGAGACAGGTCAGCTGAGTACAGCCCCGAAAGCCACAGGGAGCCTGAGAAAGGCAGCCTTGTCCCAGGGGTAAGAGCAGCACTGTGAAGCATCGGTGGCCATCCCTGCCGCCGGCCAGGGAGGGACCCACAGGCGCAGCAGACTCTCCTGCTTCCCCGCTGCTCCCCTCAGCAGTGTGTTTCAGCAGATCTGCCTGTCCTGCTCCCCGCTCTGTCTCTAGTGAATCCTCCCACACACACACACACCCCACCCCGCACCTCTGGCCTGCACCCCAGTTCTTGTGTGCATAAATACATAAATCTTTTAAAAAATAAAAACAAGGGCAGACGGGAGCAGACTTGCCTGGCTCCCGGCACACGCAGACCTGTGCTGAAGGCAGACCAGGGGCCACAGACCACAGGCTGTGAGGGCCACGGGGGTCCGGGGAGGCGTCTCCAGGTCTGCAGAGGGGGCCCTGCCGCCCCCCGCGTGTCCATGTCCGAGGGCCCCACAGGTGTTGGAGGGAGGGAGCAGCAGCTACCAAAAGGTGTGCACAGCATCTCGCTCTACAGGTGAGGGGCAGAGCAGCGCCCTGCGGAGGTCAGGAGCACTTCCCAAGGGGCAGCCAGGGTGACGGCCGCTCTGGCGGGTCCTCACGTGGCGGTTAATCAATCAGCCATGCAAGCCTGTCCGTCTAGTCCCGGGGTACTTCTCAGCAGGCCCTGAGCAGCGCGACACCAGTGAGCGACAGCCTGTTGGCCGCAGGCTCGAGAAGCCAGGTGCGGAGAGCGCACCGGACGCAGCCGGCGTCCACAGGGCCCAGCGTCTGGGGGAACAGGGTGCTGCCGGTTCCAAAGGTTGCGGGTGGCCTGCACTGCGGCCAACAAGCCAGCAGGCCCCTGTCCTCAGAGCTGGCAAAAATGAAAAGAATCAGCTGGGACAGAAGACCAAGCAGCCGAGCTCTGGCTGGCTCGACCCCAGGACGTCTCCCTCGGGGCCTGCGTGTGCTTAAGGCGTTTGCCTCGACTGTTCTAGAGTGGAGGTGTCTGGGGAACCTGGAAGTCCCTCCTCTCTGGCTGTCCGCAGACCTGAGTTTGGGGGAGCAGGGCCCCAGTAAGGGGCACCCCTGCAGGGAGCTCACCGTCATTCCATCCGTCATGAACAGCACCAGGGCGGCCGCGATGTGGATGGCGAAGAAGGAACAGGGGGCCCCCCGGAAGTGCTCCCTCTGGCACCAGCTGAGCAGGTCCCCATGGCCTGGAGGGGCAGAGAAGCCCAGGGTGAGGCTCGGCTTCTGGCCTCTGCCCCCGGGAAGGGGCTGGCAGTCAGGACAGTGCTGGCAGACGGGGGACCGCCTGCCGCCCCCCACTCTCTCTAGCTTTCCTCCACCTCCCAGGAAGCTCGGTCTGGTGGAAGAGGTCGGGTGAGTTGGCCAAGGACGCCCCGGAGGGCTTAAATGGGCGTTAGAGCCAGAAGCCCCCTTCCTTACTCCCTGGCCAGGCCGCTCCCTCGCCTGCCTCTGGAGGCCACCGAGCCGGGTCACCAGCCCTGTCACCGCCGCTCTGCGCTCAGCCCACGCGGGGGACGCCAGGAGGTCCGGGGTGGTGAGCATGCCCTGCGTAGCGCCCACCTGCGTGCGGCTGGAACTGCGGGGACAGTGAGGACGCGTCCTCCGTGCCGGGCGGCTGGGTCTCCAGGGCGAGCTCGTCCGCGGACAGGAGCAGGGGCCTGCGCTGGGGGCAGCAGGTCAGCAGCCGCTCTTTGGACAGCAGGAACAGCACGGCCGAGGGCACCGGCAGCTGGGGGCGGCGAGGGTCAGCGCAGCCAGGGCCGGCCCCGGCCCTCCGGGCCTGGCCCACGCTGACGCCTCTGCCTGTGTGCGAGGGTCCCGGGGGTCCTGCCAAGGGCACCGCGCCGAGAGCAGCACCCAGGACACAGCAGGGGCCCGGGCTGGGCAGGCCGTCATTGCTGTCCACCCTTAACCACATGTTAAGGTTCTGGGCACATGCAGAGTCAGGCCCGCGCCCGCGCTGCTGGCCAGGGCCCCGCTGACGCTGGTCCCGAGCGCGCTGGGTGGCCCATGGCGGCGGGCTGGCCATCATGCTGTGCCGGCGTTGATCATGGCTCCTAACACCCCGGGGCCTCCCTGGGGGCGCAAGGGGTCAAGCGCCACACTGTGAAGCATCTGCGGCCACTGCAGCGCGAGTTCGATCCCCGGCCATGGAGCTGAACCACAGGGCGCAGCAGACCTCTCCTGCCTCCCGCTGCTCCCCTCAGCAGTGTGTTTCAGTCCATCTGCTTGTTCTTCTCCCCACTCTGTCTCTGGGGACTCCCCTCACCTCCTGCACCTCTGGCCTGTGCCCCAGTTCTTTTACATAAATATAAATAAATTTAAAAATAAATAAATAAAACACGCCGGGAGGAATTATCACCCCCATTTTGCAGACAGGCCGACCGAGGTTCGAAGGTATCACTGAGTCATACCCTGGGATACCTGGAAGAGGCCCAGGCGCTGGGGTGGCTGGGCCAGGGCAGATGGGGCTGGCGGGTGACGCCACACCCCAGGGAGCAGCGGCCGAGCGGAGGCTACGTGGCTGACGTGGGAGACAGACGTGGGCTCCTCTGATCCAAGGCTGGCTGTGACGAGAGGGGCACGCCCGAGCCCACACCACCGGCACTGCCTCTCTGCTCTCACGCCGTCGCTTAGGCTGCGCCGAGCTCCCCAGGGCAGCAGAGATGCCTCCTGCGCCCGAGGTTGCCTGGAGAAGCGCCCGCCACCGCCCTCGGGGCCAGCCGCGTCTCCCTGGATGCCAGGGAGCGCCTCTTAGCGTCTGGCCGCTGGCTTCCTGCAGCAGCGCCCCAGCAACTCTTGTGCAGGGAAGAGGGACCCAGACAGCCGCGAGAGCGTCCCGGGCCCGGTGCCGCCAGCAGGGAGGGAGGCCAGGCAGGTGGAGATGGAGCCCACAGCTGCCAGCCCCGCCTGGTTGGCCACCTCCGGCCACCAGAGCGCCACTCGGCGCCGGCCGCCCTCTGCGGGCACCGCGGCCCCTTCCCTGCTCAGACTGACTCACACGCGGCCCGAGGCACGGGGCACCGTGAGGCGGGAGACACGTCCCGGCCACGAGGAGTCAGAGCGGAGCCGCCCTCCGGCTGACGCGGACAGGAAAGCCGCACACGCCGGCCAGGTGGCAGAGCGCCACGCCAAGAGGAAACAGCTGTGCAGGCGGCGGGCGGCGGGCTGTCCGGAGGGGAGCAGAGGGCTTCACGGGGCCCGGCCGCCCAGGAGGGGCCCGCCTGAGCCTCAGAAGCCCACCGAGGCCAGGCAGACCGCGCCTGAGAAGCCAGAGCCAGGCGGGCTGGGCCCATGTGTGCGTGTGTGTACACGTGTGTGTACACATGTACATGTGTGTGCGTGTACATGTGTATGTGTGTGCTGTGTACATGTGTGTGCGCACACACCCCATTCTCTCCTATGACTACTAATCTTCAGAGATGAACCCGTGCAAAAGCCCGGAAATCCTGCAGCAGGCGAACGCTGGCAGCCGCTCTCCCAGGGCAAGAGAAAACAGACCTCCGGCTTAGGCTGGGCCCTGCCCTGCCCAGCGTCGGCCCCGGGGCGCGCGCTGCCACCGCTGTGGTTTCCAGTAAGGGGTGGGGTGCGGGGAAGGGCAGGGCCAGAGGAGAGGGGCTAGTCCTCAGGGCCGTGAGGCTGGTCCCGAGGGAGAAGGGAAGTCATAAAGGAGAGAGGAAAACAGCAGCCGCTGCGGGGCTGCGGGGGGGCCCCGCTCGCATAGAGTCGGGGCTCCCACCTGGCTCGGACGCCTGCTGAACCCTCCCAGCTCAAGGTTGGGGCGGTCTCAAGAGCCCCCTTCAGTGCCGTGCGGGGGCCTCACCCCAGGTGGCGCAGAACGAGACGCCGGGTGCAGAGGCTCTAGGTCAGGGGGGCACGAGGCACCTGCACCCCAACAGGCACCCGGCTGCCTTTGAGGCTCCCACCCCCAGTCCAGGCCGGGGCTGCCCCTGGTGCTCCAGGCTGGGCTGGGGGTCTCCCCCTGGCCCTAGATTGGGCTAACGTGCGGACCCCCGCGGCACAGGGCCCCGGACAGGACGCGGCAGGAGGCCCACCGTGCAGGCGGAGGAGAGCCGGGTGTGCAGAGGCCTCGCCGCCCGCTGCGCGGGGAAGCCCCTCCTGCCCGTGCCATTCCGGAGCCATCACCAGGCCGCCTGCAGAGAGCCCGTCAGCTGCTACGAGGAGGCCCCCAGGGCCTCTCTGGGGAGGAGCCGGCCTCCCGAGGTGCCTGGGGGGGGGGGGCTTGGGAGGGGCCGTGGTGCTCATCGGCTGACCTGCTCTCGCTTCACCTGCCCACTGAGGGACCTCCAGGGGCTCCGCCACCCCGCTGTGCTCGGGGTGCCCAGGTCAGCCCCCCGCACCTGCCCGTCTGGCGCACAGCCGCAGCCACTCAGCCCAGGCCGGTGAGCTCCGGCGTGGGGGACCAGGCCAGCCCTGCCCAGCTGCACTCACATTGATCAGGGCCATGATCCAGAAGGCGTAGGACACTCGGGTGCCCGCCCCGGCCCCCGGGACGGCCGTCGGGAGCGTCTGGTTGGCCTGGGGCCGGGCCTCGGGGTGGCGCTGGCCCAGGACCCTGGAGGCGTGGAACAGGTGGCCGGCAGAGGAGACGTTGCCGGTGCTGTTGGCAGGCAAGCAGCTGGTCTCGGACAGGAAGGGGTCCGCGATGAGGGGGCTCAGCAGGGCACCGAAGCCCACAAAGAAGTGGAGAGCCTGTGGAGGGAGGGGACAGGAGGGCTGGAGGCTGGTTCGGCTTCACGCCCCTCCCCAGTCCCACCTGCGGGCAAAATAAAGGGAGGGCTGGACTAGGGTCCCAGGTAACACAGAGAAGGAAGGAAGAGAAACGAGGGCGGGAGGAAGGGGCCAGGAGAGAGGGGCAAGTTCTCGTGCTTCCACTCCCCAGTGCAGTTTCCACGAAGACCCTGCCGGGGTGCAGGAGGGCACCTCAGCCCACTCCGGACGGAGCCAAAGATGGGCAAATGGTATTGCTGGAGCGGAACAACAGCAGGAGTGAGGAGACCCGTCTGTCTGCCCAGAGGGCCCGCAGAGACCTGGCGCTTCCTGAGTCACCGCGCTGGCCCAGCAAAGAGCCCTGGCCCGGGGAAGGGGCCGGAGGGACGAGCAGGCCTCCCCCCGCGGGGCTCACCTGGAGGAAGACGGCCGAGTCCTTCTGGTAGATCCTCACGAGCTGCATGTTGGCCACCGTGTCGATGCAGCCCATGGCCAGTCCCGCCAGCGCCATGACGGCGGCCAGCACCCTGACGTTGTGGCAGAAGGGGATGACGGCGAACACCAGGGAGATGGCCAGCGAGGAAGCGAAGAGGACCCATAACGACTGGGCCAGGCTGCCGGGGCGAGGGGGAGGTCAGAGGAGGCCGCAGCGCAGGCCCCTCCCTGGCCTCTGCTCCTGGGGCCCGGGGGACCCCACGTCTCCCTGCCCTCTGCTGGAAAGGAGAAGGAGCCATGAAGACTCCCTGTCATGGACTGAGGGTGGCAGGCAAGATGCTTCCTGCATCTGTCTCCTCAAATAACAAGCCCCACCTCCTGGGGGGTCGGAGAACCCAAGAAACCATGCAGCAAGCACAGGGGCACGGGGCTTTCCTTCACTTACAAGCAATTGTATGTCGTTTACTTAAACTTTAGGTCTGGGGCCTCCCAGTGGCACAGTGGGTTAAGCAACGCACTATGAGGCATCCGCAGCCACTGCAGCAAGAGTTCGATCCCTGCTGCCAGTCGGCCAGGGAGGGGACCCACATGGCACAGCAGACCTCTCCTGCCTCCCTGCTGCTCCCCTCAGCAGTGTGTTTCAGTGGATCTACCTGTTCTGCTTCCAAGTCTGTCTCTAGTGAATCCTTCCCCACCTACCACCTTGATGCCCCAAGTCAAGTGCAAAAACTCTCTTGGAGAATTGCACGTTATCTTAGAAGCAATTATTGTACATAGCAAAATGGCAGGTTACAAACTTAACATATAAAAAACTGTTGTATTTTTATACACAACTAATGAAAGAAAGGGAAAACATTCAGAAAACCTCATTCACAATCAAATTAAAAGAATCAAACATGTAGGAACCAGCCTAGCCAAAGAGGTGAAGGACTCACACGATGAAAACTGTAAAACTCTGCTAAAGGATGCGGGATAAGACATAAACAGAAAGGAGGCATACCATGCTCATGGACGGGGATAGTCAAAAGGACTGCTGTCCCAAAACCAACCCAGAGTCAATGATATCCCCACTAAAACGCCAATGGTATTCTTCGAAGAAATAGAACAAAACAACTGAAATTTACATGGAGCAATGAAAGCTGTCAGATAGCCAAATCAATCCTGAGAACAAAAGGAGAGAGATTGGAGGCAAGATGCTACCTGACTTTATATGCTCAAGCAACAGAAATTAAAACAAAATACCGTTGAAATAAAAGTAGACACATGGATCAGTGGAACAGAATCACAAGCCCAGAAATAAATCTGCACACATCAATATTTAATGCATGATAAGGGGGTCGCAGCCATGCAATGGGGAGAGGAAACTCGCCCATGCACAAAAATAAACTCTGGATGGAGTAGCTGTAAGAGCCACGAGAATAAGAGAAACAAGAAGACAGTGGTGGAACTTTTCATGACATCAACGACAGAGAGGTCTTTGAAGACTGGACCCCTACAGCAAGAAAAATAAAAGCAAAAATAAACAACTGGGATTACTGTTAAAAAGTGAAAAAAATGGGCCTCCCTGGTGGCGCAGTGGGTTAAGCACCGCACTATGAAGCAAACTGCATTCACTGCAGCACGAGTTCAATCCCTGCCGCCGGCCAGGGAGGGGACCCACATGGCGCAGCAGACCTCTCCTGCCTCCCCGCTGCTCCCCTCAGCAGTGTGTTTCTGTTGATCTGCCTGTTCTGTTCCCCACTCTGTCTCTGGTGAATCCTCTCACTACCCTGCACTCTGGCCTGTACCCCAGCTCTTGTATGTATAAATAAATAAATCTTTAAAAAAAAAGTGAAAGAAATATTAAGTGTGTTAAAAAAAAAATCTTACTGAATGGGAGAAAATAGTCACATGTTACACAACTGGCAAGTGATTAATACCCAAGATAGAAAAAAACAACAACAACTTACTTTAACAGCCAAAAAGCACAAATAACCCAGTTAATAAATTTTGGCAGCAGATCTGAACAGACAATGCACCAAAGGAGATATCCAGAGGCCATTCTAATGGACATAAGTTCATCACCGCTTTTAGTTAAGGGAGATGCAGGTCACCACCACAGTAGGGCCTCCCTGGTGGCGCAAGGGGGTAAGCACCGCATTACGAAGCATCCCCAGCCACTGCAGCACCAGTTCGATCCCCGGCCAGGGAGGGGACCCACAGGGAGCAGCAGACCTCTCCTGTCTCACCCGCTGCTCCCCTCAGCAGTGTGTTTCTGTCCATCTGCCTGTTCTGCTCCCCGCTCTGTCTCTGGTGAATCTTCTCACCCCCCACACCTCTGGCCTACACCCCAGTTCTATGCAAAAGTAAAAATAAACTTAAAAAAAAATCTTTAAAACAACAACAATAAATCAGTCATCACTTTGGGGGCGGAGGAAGAATTAACACATATTATTATCGCCCTAAAAAGCTGGATGAAAATGACTGACAGCCGGTCCTGCAGCAGAAGCCGCCGGGAGTGGACCTGGGCCAGTGAGCTGAGGGGGAAGGCGCTGTGCATGGGCGACAGCACGGCCACACAGCGACACAACCAGCATCTGTCTACAGGGCCCAGGACTCCTGGAGCCGGCGCCTCCACCCTGAGACAGGCCACTCGCCTGCTCAAACTGAGGCCGAGAGGTGAAGAACGTCCTGGCAGCCCTGGACTCAAACCCAGTTCTCCTCTTTTTTTTTTTTTTTTAAGATTTTATTTATTTATGCATACAAGCACTGGGGTACAGGCCAGAGGTGTGGGGGGGGTGAGAGGATTCACCACAGAGAGCG